>QVOB01019393.1:0-25070 GCA_014839585.1 Pseudomyrmex concolor | reverse complement strand
TCTCTCTCTCTCTCTCTCTCTTTTTCTCGTTCTCTCTTTCTCTCATTCTCTCGCTTAACAATCCTACATATATTACTTATATTTTGCACATGCTGATGTTTTTTTGAATCGCTCAATTCGGTGAGCAAACCCGGAGATGATTGTACGAGGAACACGTGCAAGCTTGGCGTTTTTGCGCGAGAGATGCGCGGGGAACAAGGACCACCACCCACCGCCATGGAGGGATGTCACGAAACCGGTCGGACAAAGACATTGAGATAATGGTAGGTACCACGCAAAGCGCCTACGTAAAAAGACTTGAAAATAACGACCGGGTTCCGCCCCATCTCGACGATATCTGCGCGGCAGATGCGGCGATCGGGCCGTAAAAGGGGAAGGGGAGAGAACGTCTGTCGAGCGGCGAGAAAGAAGACCGAGTACTTACTCGACAAAACCGTTGACGCGTTAACCGCGTCTGCGGCCGAATTTTGAACGTGAAGCGAACGCATCGTTAAATAGTGCGAAAAAGAAGATTTTATTCTCCTCGAAATAATACAAAAAAGTGTTAATAACACAGATATTATCCGTGTAATTTTTTTCTCCGCTTGTTATTGCGTTCGTACGCTGCTCAAATTTGAAAAATGAAGTTATCTCGTGCGTATCAGTTCTCCTAGGGAAGAGACAAAACGCAAAAAAAAAAAAAATAATAGAAAGAATCCTAAAAGCTTTTATGATTCAACGTTCAGCGCCTTCTTAATTAGTATCCTGTGTTCATTAACGGCGGATCTTCCACATCGCCGAGTTTTCTTCCTCTGCATCACTTAATTTCTTCCCCGGTTTTTAATACAAAGAATTCCGAGCTCGCGCGCTTATTGCTGACATAACGCGAACGTGTGTGCGCGTACGTGTGTGCGTTTTTATAATGCCTCAAAGAATCGCGAAATGGAAGAAATTCTGAATACGGGAATACGGAATGGATAAAAGGCAGATGCAGCAAACTCTCTCTCTCTCTCTCATAGATACGCGAAACAATAGGTCTATGTGCTTAATATAAGTTAAAGACTCGTAGACAAACTCGGGCGAAACTGACTTAAAAATCTGGCAGAAAATAAAACTGACATAATCTTATTGAATTTAAATGTCGCGACGTTATATCTCGAAAATGTTAATACAGCGAGAAAATGCACAGCTTTACTTAAATTAAAACGATAACCGCACGCAAATCAAATCACAAGATGTACCGATAAACAGTCGATCGTTCGAATATATTCACGGAAAACAAAACGGGCAAGTGTTTCCGATACAAAGAGAAGCAAAGTTTTTTTTTTTAGAAGGGAAAGTTTTGTTTTTCAATTTTGTTTTTCAACCTAACCAGTCTACGACCGGTCTCATCCAACGTATGCGAATCGATATATTGATGATAGATACACGTTCGTCTCGGTGCGGCGCACTTGGCACCGCAAAGTGCGACAGTTTCGCCTCGCGTCATCGCTCTCGTCTTGAAATTTTGCGAGATTGCGACCGGCATCCGCGGGTGGTCCTTTTTAATTTCCTGTCCAGAATGCGCTTGGACGGCACGTTTTTGCAGTTGGATGCTCGGTGAAGAGGAACGAAGAGGACGGCGTTAGATAGAAAAACGACTTACGGTTGCCGGAATTCACGCGAATTCTTTAAATTCCGGATTTAACTCTTTTTCTCTCTTTCTCTCTCTCTCTCTCTCAGGATTAAAGCGCGACGTTTTCGAAAACGTCCAAGTGCCAAGAACTTTGCGGGACTTATTACTAGTTCTCGCAAAGCAAAAACAATATCTTTTTTTTTTTTTTTATCTTTGATGAAGTTCTTTTCGGATATTTCGATTGTGATAACTTGCGATCAAATTTACGCTTAAATTGACTGTTTCTCGGACGTATGCGTGTAACATGTTCATACCATGAATGACAAAAATCCTTTCGGAGCAGCATCAAATCTTGTTCGGGACATCTCGAACAGGCGGAAGGAAAATGGCAGGAAGTATGGCGCGTCAGTAAGTGGATTCGTTCCGTGTATGGCGGATATACATCACATGGTTTTCACATGTATGTGAAAACCATGTGCTCCCATATAAGACCTTTCGTGAGACACGTTACGAAGGGACTCAAAAATAGAAAAGATGCCGGATCTAATAAACCAAGTCGGTTCCGTTCCGACGAACGGATTATTTTTGGGACACATGCAAAGGGTGAGATTATAATCTCTTGTTGCATTTTGAAATATGAATTTAATTAATAGCATATGACTTTGTATAGTGAAATAAAAATTCTCTCGTGTTTGCGAGCTTTCATCGAGCGCGAAATGTTGATGAAGAATTTCACGCGAGGGTAAAACGTAAGCGTATATATATATATATATATTTTCTATTTCGCGAATGCATCGAAAAACGAAAGAACAGAAATTGTCGTGTTGTCGAGGCTGTAACGATATTGGAGTATTGGTAAGACGGTGGTTCCTCATAGAAAGCAATACCTGGATGACAGGTTGACAAAGCGCTCTACGCCAACGTGATACATCGTGAGAGAGAGTTTGATAGAGAAACGACGTAAACATAATAGAAAGATGTGCACCCGAGGGAAACTAAATTATAAAAAATAAGTCTACAGGAATAGCAATTTTGTAATGCCATCGTCGTTGCATAAATAAGAATCTATATATATAATAGAGTTCTTCGTAACATCATAATCCCATGTCAAAGGATAATATCATTTTTCATATTACCGAAAGTAAACTCAAATCATGCAATAAGACATTAAAATTATTAAATTGGCAAAATTATTTGGAAGCAATTTTCACAGAGCATAAGGTAAAAGTAAACAATGAGCTAATGTGTTTTTCTTGATAATTTTGAAGGAAATGCAATATTTTTAGCGCAAACAGCGACTGCGTCGAATAACTTCGTGTAATGCACGACGCCGCGCGAAAATATTTTGCGTCGCGCGAGGAAGAGCGCATCCCGCGCATTGTCACGTGTTCGAGGCTCTCTTTGTATACGGACGTATAACGTTAATGGAACGAGCATTTCGCCCGTGTACGCGAATAAGGCGCATTGCAGATGATAGTGCACGCTACCGCCACCGCGTGTAATGTAAAAGAGAGCGCGCGCCAGATCGCTCTTTGATCTCTCTGTCTTTGCTGCTGCACCTTTGTCGAGAATCATGATATAAAGTTTTCGACGATTGCGACGCTACATAGATCAGCGCCTCATTTCCCCTTTTCCTCGTCGTCGTCTCAGACGTCGTCTACTTTTATACGTGACGCGACCGTGCGAGGAGGAATCGCGCGCGCCGGAGATGATAAAAATTTATGGAAATAGAAGCAAATTGACATCCGTATAGAAAGCTCCGTCACTTTCTCTTTCGTTCTCCTTCTTTCTTTCTGTTCGAGAAATCGTTAACTTTCAGTACGTAGATGAAATAAAATGATAACTCGCAGTAACAAAAAATAATTAACAAAATCGGAAACGCGATCACATCGATCAGGCACGTAAACTAGCGCGTTGAAAATACAAGTAAAGAAATAAACAAATGGTCAATTGTGTTTCGAAGAATTTAACGCCACGAATTACACAAACACAGCTTAAGGTATGTGTGTACAAATATTCGCAAGTATTATACTCTTTGTTTGCAGTTAGTTTGTTTTATTTCGGACTGCGCGCAGCAATGTGCATTCAGCGAGCTCGGTGAATGCAAATTTCTTGCGACGGTAGTTTTCGGTCAGCGACACGACGTGACTGCCAGCCCTATATATACCCTAAATCCGACGTGCCGAGGAGCTATCTAACTAGCTCATCAATTTCAGATACCCACGGTCCAATGTAGCGTGCGCTAATTGCATTCGCTTCTATACCGATACCGCGCTCCGGTCTCCCTCATCAGATTATTGTAATTATTGTTATTACGAATATCCCTTTCGCGTAATTTACGACGAAATAGTTTGAATTACGGGAGTGCTCGTCATCAATTATGTCGCGCATCACGCTCGGCGGCAACGCTCATTGGACATTGGAAATTTTTAGCGTAACACACACCCCCGACACGTTATTTCGCTGAATTATGTACGACGCCCACTCGGAGTTTATATCCGCGCGGGCAGAACATTTTCATTAAATGATGCGCCACTTAATCGCCACTACCATCCTTCATTCTTTAATGCTACGTCCTTTAAACGTGTTACTTACGGTGTTACTTATCACTTATAAATAGGTTATTTGATATACACATGATATACGTCCGAATTATTCACATCTTTTGCATTCGTCTATCGCTTTTTTTCAAATCCGATAGAAAATATATCATTAATTCGAAAAAGCATCTGTTTAATATTTAACGTTAAATTTTCGTCCCGCTCGCTTTTATAGTTGTTTTTTTCACTGAATTAAAATTAATGAGAGAGTACCAAGTCCGATTAAACGATTTCGTAATTACATGTTTTTTTATAATAATGCACGATCACTAAAGAAGAATTGCATTCAAAATTGCCTTTGAAACGCGCGGAAACGCTTTTTTCGCGTTATTTCTGTGCGTTAATAATGCTGATTTTATTTTCATTTATAATTTGAAACGCGAAGAGACATGTGTGTTGCGGACACGTAAAAAAAATGTGCACGGAGGTCACGCGTTGCAATTACACTGTAATTTGTTTTCAGACGTATGGACTCGAAATGCACCCTTAATTGTCAGGCACACGGAATCCCCGACGTAATGTTTCATACGGCGTGAAGCCACCTGCGCGAATTTGCAGGGCCGCAAACCATCTACCCACCGCCGTCTTTGAGACGCTTTGAACCGATCTCACGGTAAGAGTATTGAATTTGCATGTTATTTGGTAGCGTGTAGTTGCGAAGTCCTGTGAGCCGCACGAGCGGGAGACTTCCTTCCTTCCTGCTTGTCGAAACGGCTTCTCGGACCGGATATCCACGATACCGCCGCAGGACACTAGGTAGAGAGTCCACCAACGTTTCTACGAAGCATTCTCCACTGTCACGGATGTATTCGCTCCATCCGTAAATCTTGCGCTTCTAGGCGTTGGCGCTCTATCATGCTCTCGGCGTTTGTGCCATTAACGAAACAACGAGAGGCGTCGCGGTTCCGCTATATTTCCCTCGACGGCAATAGTCGTTGTGATTTACTGTGCTACATCTTGTAGCCGAGTGAGAGAAAGAGAAGGGAAGAGAGAGAGAGAGAGAAAGAGAAGGAGAATGAAACAAATACAATGCTAGAGAGACACGAGTCGTTCAACTCGCTTACTTTATTTCGACGACGGACGCGTTCGAACTCGGAAAGATCTAAATCGCAGCTACCGGTATACGTTGCTCGAGCGGAGTGTAAATTGTGCCTTGTGCAAGTGCCGAGCAGTTTCTAAGTGCAGCAGATACGCGTACATTGCGCGCCTCGGTACTTTGTAGTTTGTATGTACCGTGGTGTATGGTCGAAGGAGCGAGCACGATGATGCTGTTATTCGCCGAATAATAACGCAACGCAAACCGCGTAATGTATTTCTACCGAGAGTTTCGCGATTGCGCACGGAGTTGCGGTCAATCTTTCGCAATGTCCTAATTTTAACATTTTCAATGACATCTAATTTCTACGTTTTAAAATTCTTCTAAAACTTAAATCTCTGAAATGATTAGTGCGCACTCTCGTTATATTAAAATGTGTGTATGTTTTCTAAGCGATGTTATGTAGGATGTAATCTGCCACAGACTTTGACCTATAATTTTTCAAACGTTAAATGCGCTTATACTGGTGAAACAAACTACGAACACACAAATTATCAGGTTTCGAAATTGCAATCTCGTGATATTTTAAACTAGGCCAATGCATGCGAATGACGTTTAAAAATATTCAAACCAAAATATGAAACAAAGTTAAAGCTCGACCGTAAACCGATCGCGATTTTCTGCGCAATTGTTTTGCAGTTCTATTACGCGAAGTTCGATCAACTTTGCACTTACACACGACCGTTCACCAGAAAAATTAATAATTTAATTTTAAAACTTATTTTCATGATTGAATTGCGTTAAATTAATTACTTATTATACGCAAAAAAAATATAAAGTAAATAACTTAAATTAATTTTTACAGCTGCTTTTATCATTTCTAACGTGAATTGTTTTTTGTTTTCTTGCGAATTCATACTTCGTATGATGCACAATGTAATCTTTAAAAGGCAGAAATCTCTTTCTTTCTTTCCGTATGTAAACTGTATGCGCATTGCCAAGGGGCAGCGAGCTTTTGAAATGTTAAAACTTCTTCACGTCCGTTCGCATTCAGCCTTTGGCTACTTCTAAACTATTCAACAAGACATTTCAATAATCGTCATATTGATAACACGACTCCCAACTCTTTTGCATGAAGAGCAAAAGTAGATTCTGTGCGCATTAATCTACCTTTTCTTTTCAAGATTTTCTTTTCACGTGTATAAAAGGAAAAACGTGTAAATTTCAAAATTTCCATCGACAATCCTTTGCATTTATAAAATATCCAAATTGTCTTTTCTTCTTTTTTTTGTCTCAACGAAGTTATTCTCGACGATGGGGACTTAACACATATTACGACGAACTTATTTCGACTTTGAAAGTCTCCCAAATCGGCTTTCGAGAAGAGACGTCTTTCGAAGTCTTCCTCTCGAGCGTTCAATTATCGTCCGACGAATTCTAGCGGAGACACAGCTCGGTGGAGAAATTTTTAATAAATGTCACCGCCAACGATATATATGTATGAATGAGGAAACTCAGAGAAATCTTCGTCAGGGCAAACCGGTCGTGGATCGTTTATCGAGCGTGCGCGTGAAACACACGGCGCGGCGCGGCAAACCGGTTCTCTCGCTTATAGAGACTCTACGGATGTGTGACAGGAGTCAACGTCTTGTGGATGTCCCCTGTGCCTTCCCGTAATCTTCGCCGCTTCAGCGGTTGCTCGCGCTACAGTGAATCTTCGAAAGGAGTGGCTATGCAAAGAAAGCGCTCGATCCGCCTTTATACGCCGGAGACTTCCTTAATGCTCTTCCCTCTCTTTTTCTCTCTCTCTCTCTCTGTCTCTCTCCCCGTTCCTCAGCGAGAAATACGCGGCCCGTATAAGCGGCAGATTACCGGCTCGAGAGCGAGAGCCTCGCGTTTTGAATAGGCAAATAGGTTTACTAAATTCTGTGGGATTAAACGGAACACGGAGTAAATGAAGCGAGAAGCTAGGTAAGGAAGCGGCGTGCGCTCGATTGTGCGCGTAGCACGGATACGCAAACCGCTGAATCCGCTTCATTAATTTACGCCGCATAACAATTAAAGCTGCATAACTTTGCGGCATGCAAATTGCGCGCATGTATAACGCAATTTTCGTCCGTTTAATTGATAAACGCGACCGTACGGACGCATTTCGGGTGCATTACTATAATTGGGTCGTCGTGCGATCAATATGACAGATGTTACTTGATAATAAAAAATTTAAGACTTTGTCTCTTTCTCTCTCTCTCAAACATGTCTCGCGCAAATATAAATACGTTTTTGAATTCTCTCCAAGCTTTATTGACTTACCCACGTAGACAGAATTTTATTCTGTTCTCGAATAATGTTCCCCGACAGTCGCCGCGCAAAGGAGATTCCGTTCCATTCGATCGAAACGGCGTTGCGCATTTTACCTGTCAGGTCGTTTTCAGCATCTACGATGAAATATTGGAGCATAAACCCTTTTATGGGCTCACTTAACCAAAGTGTCCTCCTCTGTGAACGTTTATTTTTAAAAGAAGGAATTTCAACTGCGCGGTAAAACGATAAGATTGATGACAAAAAGAGAGATCTGAAAAATCCACGATGTTTTGTCAAAGATTTATCTATCCTAGAGAAATAGATATATTCTCGGAATCACACACAATTACGTACACATGTCAAGAGCGAGCACGTGCTTGTTCAGCGCTTGTCTGCAACAAGTTTCGTCATGCTTATTACATGTACTACAAGAACATGATTATTCCGCAGCTGGAAATATTGTCGTACTGATACTTGGTCGCAAAAGTTATCGATCATCCGAAGTAGCTAAGCAAAATGAGTCTGCATCTTTTCCGCAGCGTTTCAACATCAGTAGCGTAAATTATAAAAACTAAAGAAAATAAGGATTTGTATGTTAGAAAGTGTAAAAAAAGATAAAATAAATTTATTCAAAAGTTTAAAGTTAACTTATTAAAGTTGCATCGGGATGAATCGGGGCTTTTTGAATTCAAAATTTTAACACTTTGCTCGAATCGAAAATTAGAAACAAACAGAAGATCGATATATCGATATTATTTGCATAGAAAAATCTTTTTCTTGCTCAAAACGCTACTTAGTATAGTAATACGTATTATTGCAACAAAAATATTTTGTATCGACGCGATTTACGTTTAATTTTTAATATTCTGTAATAAATTTATTTAGTTTGTTAAATATTTAACAAATAGCGTTTAGTAGTGCCTCGCGTCAAATTCACGCGCAATGTTGCACGCGACCGACGCGAAACACTCCGTGCCTCTTGATTCGCGTTTTGCGAGAAGAGCATAACGTTGAAAGGTAGAAAAAGAAAATGCTCTCAAATGTTCGGGAGCACCTAGTTACGCCACTGTGGCCGATTTTTGCGGACGGATGTTAGGAGGATGGCGGGATGTCGCGCTCTTTCTGCGGTTCCTTCTCAGCTGGATGCAATGGGGCGTTCACGGCGCGATGGCGAGTCGATTTCGTTCCGGTCGAGAAGTCGGGAAAAACGAGAATCGATTCGTAGTTACGACAGAACATGAACGCGCTCGTCGTTTCGCTCCACGTCCGCGAGTTTGATCGCTGCGGATCGGTGCCGTCGAGATGCCAAAGAGAATCTCAATCGTCGTAAGTGCCGAATGGGGGAATCCTCGGAACTTTTGTTGCAGAAGAAAATTTTCACTGCCGATCATGACCATAGTCCTATCTAACACGTTGTAACAAACTTGTCGAGTTTAGAAACTTGTTAGCAATAGTTTTGTAATATCATGACATGCTATGTTACATATATGTATATAAGCTCTGATATATAGCTCTCTGATGTTTCTAATATACTGATGAAATTACATTTCATTACTGAGATAATTACGTCGTATAATTTGAAACGACATCAATCTACAGGGAAATGTGATTCAATTAGTATTTCACTTTTTGACTCATGACATCGTCTGATCTCTTGATGACGTAACATTGATTGAAATGTAGAAAATAGAAAAATGTTAGCAATAAAACTATTAGGTTTGTTTTATTTCTTATTGAAGCATTTACCAAAGCACGCGTTGTGACAAAATGAAATGGTCCTGAAATTTGATAACTTTTACGTATGCTTTGCGTGATACATGAAAGCTTAATTGTATGTTAATTAAGAGAAACGCAAATGAACACGCAGATTGAAAATACAGACGAAAAATTTGACAGTAAGCGAGGTTGCATATATTATGTATCAAATTATATTAATTGCTAGAATAGTCGATGGAACTGCAAATGCGCCTCGACATTTGCTTTATGTTATATTAATATTCTCTCGCGAAAGAGAAAATTACCTCATTTGGTACAAATTGCCTCGATATACACCGCCTGTCTGTGCATAATGTCGAATTGTTTGACAGAAAAATTTGTAGTTTGCCGATATGAAAGCAAAACATAATCCATTGTATATACATAAAAAGCGCAATAACGAAGTTTTTAGCGTCCGCGGGCTCGACTGTAGAAAAAACTGAATTGACTCAAAAGTTGTGCGAATACGGATATAATATGTTGGAACTGAAAAATGAGGATAACGCGCGAATGCGTTTTATAATTTCTGCCGACAAAATTTGCGCGCTAATAACGTACGTTGCGCGTAATGCAGATCGCAGAATCTGGAAAGAATAACACTACCTAAATGCATGCACGGGCATGCAACGGTAGACAAAAAAGACATATAAAGTAGGGAGAGATAGAAAAAATAGAGATATTTATTCCATTTTTCAATTCTCACACACACGCGTGAAAATAATCACATTCGCTGCTTTATGTAAAATATGACTTAACAATTTATGACTTTTTCTCTTTTTCTCAATTAAATGCAAATATTGTTTTAACAAAACAGTATTGTTAGTCTGCAATCTTGTATTTGCGAGTTACCTTTTTGAAAAATCACATAATTTTACATCTAAGCTCAATTAATTACACGTACGCAGTAATTTATTGCATGTAATTACAAACTCTCTTCATTAATCAATTTATGTAATGCAAATGTAGTCATATATAAAAGAGATGGCATCCGACTCGTTAGCGAACGATTCGGGTCAAATAGAGCGCACGCGTCCAAATTGCTCGTACATCCTTGAACGTATCCTTCGGGATACGGCCGTGGCAAAGTCGGAGAAGCGAAGAGAGCGTGACGCGAAAGGACGACCCGATCGAAGATTTGGAATGCAACCGAGCGGCACATCGGCGGACGACCGGAGGGCGAAACGGCCGAGAGCTTCGGTTCCCGCAGCACGTGAAAGGGTAACGGCCGCGCGGAATCTAATGAAGGGATGTCTAGGGAGCAGTTTAAGCAGTTTCGCCTAATCTAACTGCCGCGGTCGCCGCGAGGACGAAGGAAGCGAGAGGGAAGGTACGTAGCTTTTGCCGCGATAGCGGTAACTCGCGGATGCAAAGGGGAGGAAAAGAAGCGAAACGAATCCCATTCGTGAGAAAGTAATCGTGAAGAAGCAACGAGCAAGAACGAATTTGGAGCGCGATAAGATCGCAATATTATTGGAAAGAATACGCGACTCGTTCCGCAAGAGCTTGCGCACAGTTTGCTCTTTCATCCTTTCATACATATTTTGGTAGTAGGTATTTATTCAATAGCAAAAATGCGTATTGATACTGAACATTGTTATTATCTCCGAGATGTACTTTAATAATAGAAAACAATAATGTGTATGAAATTTTCATCGCAACTTTTTCCAGCCTTTCTCGCTACAATAAAACATGAAAGAGACTTGAATATATGTAGACAAAATTAGTTTTCAATTTAGCTACATCAATTGTAGATAAATTTAATTTTATTCAATTAGCATTTATTTATAATATTAATTACTAACAAACCGCATTATTTAGCTATTAGCGAACAAATTGTAAATGGCGTCGTTATAGCGATCGACGCGATCCGGATTTACATCGAATTATATTCCTCATTACTGATTCATAAAGTAGTCGAGAATGACGAAGGCCCGGATTTGCAGCCTGTCGAGCGCGGCAGAAATCGGAAACGGAAAGATTTCTCTCTTTTCGTATTTCTCTCGCTCCGGGGGCGACAAGTACGGACGGGAACGCGAGCAAAATTGATGATTCATCTTTAACCATTCTTCGCTCCGGTGGATCTCAAAAGTAAGCAAGAGCAGCCGAGGTAACCGACATAGGTAAGCCCATCGAGTATTCATGCGGCTTTAATTACCGGAACAAACTTTCGGCCCGATTGGAAAAGTTTCGACGATGCTGGCATACCAGATCGCGAGAGAAGAAGCTGCATAGTGGAAGTAGATAAGGAAGATACTATCGCGCGCGGATATATATTAAAGACGATCGGAACGACGCGTCTTTCATCTTCTGCATGCTGCAACGTGTGATGCTTACCTTTGCTCCGTTACTTTATTACGTCATTATCGTATATTTGATCTCATGTCTTTTATACGATATGTATCGCGATAACACGCGTTAGTATAGCAGAGAATGACACGAATATTTTTCGAAAATTATTCGCGCTGACGATCAATCATCAACGACAACATTGAAAATAAATTACATATTCTCTTCGCTCAACGCAGAAACATCTGCAGCGTTTCCTTCGTTCTTTTAATTTATACACATTCGCAACGTGCGTTGCATGCGAGACATCAAAGCCTGATCTGCATCGCGCCGTTCGAGCTTATCAAGAATCCTTCCACGCACCGTACGTGCGAGTATGTCATGAAACTTGTCTCATACATCTTTGAGGAGCCGCGAAGTCGCTTTGCGCTTAAGAGCTTGTTAAGTCTACTGCTAGTTATGTTTAATGATATATACTCGACTCCAGTACACTTTAGAATTAGTCCCTAATTGCAATTATCTTTTCTTTTTTTTTTTTTTTTCATAGTTTTACGTATATCGCGCGAGGCGTGTAAACAATAGTCCCACACATATCGCGTCGGAAAACCTACGATACCGTCTGTTTGACGTCCGAGTCATTAAAAAAAATCGATAACGCGTATTAACTGACAATTTGCGCACAAGTTTGTGCCGACACATATGAGCAAACATCACTAACGAAGAAACATGCTTCGTGCAAAAGATAAACATTGCACCTTAATATAGATACGTCATATAATTTTGTATGAGTATTTTTTTTTCGCGCAAAAACGTTTCGAATTCACTTGTGCTCGACGTATCGACGAGGAAAATGCAAAAAGAACGACTTCTCGATACGAAATGAAACGGCCGAAACAGTCGAACTTTTACGATTGCCTCCTGATACGTTGGCGTCGTGTCATTCCTGCAAATTCAAGCGTCGAATTCCCGACTTATCGTTCCGTTCAAAGGCGGTCATTGGCACGTCAAAATTTTGTCTCGACCGATCGATCGATAATCTTTGACATTCTTATATAAATACATGTTATAAAAACAAAATATCAAAAAAGTTAAGGAGCGAAAAATGAGAGAAATAAGTAAATAATTGTAAGTTTTAATGAAATTCAAAAAAGAAGTTGTATAAAGTTTCTAAATCCGGAAAATAATGTAAATTTTTACAATCGTTTATCTTCTTAAATTTAGAATATTTAATTTAACTTGAACTAATTTATTCTTCTTTAAACTTCTTTGCTTAAATATAATAAGTAGTAAAGTTTAGTAATAGCGCAAGGAAATGCCTCCACAACTGAAAAGAGCGCATCTCGAAGTCTTTAAATGTAACTCCGCTGAAGTTTTAAATCCGCCGACACCTGAGAGCGGAGACGAGAGAACACAGGCGTGTCGATGCGCCAATATCTAGGACGTGGCTGAATGTCTAGTCGAAGGAACAGGCGAACCGAGAGAGATCGGAAGTGCCCATAAGCGAGAAAGACCGGGCAACTCGCCGAGCGCGATATTGGGACTCCATTGTTCTGGAGCCGCGACGCCATAGAGACGAGGAAGCATTGTGCGAAGGGCCGATCGCTCTTGTTGTTCCGCGTTTGCCGGCATCACGGCTTCGCTCGATTAAAAGGGTGTTAATTGATCCTTCGATCGACGCTTGGATGGCGGTCCGCCACCCGAACGAATTCCTCATATTGTCGGCCGCTTACAAGCGGCCTGTTCCGTATTGCTCGGCATTCTCTGAAGTGACATTCTCTCGAACGAAATGAATTTGTCTCAATTAACGATTCTATAATAAAATTTAATAAAAAGAAGCGTTCTACGCGATATATTACATTACGCGCGGTTTTAGTCAATTGACTTTGAGCGTAAAATTAAGTGCTTTATTAAGATAAAAAAGTTTTTATTTAAAAAATATTAGTTGTGAAATGACTAATAATTTAAATTATTGACTATACAACGAAGTTAACATCATCAACTTATGTCTCCTTCCAAACCTTACAATCTTTCTTTATCAATTTCTTTGTTTTTAAGATATATTTCACTGTTTCTATTAAAATGGAATAAAAGTATACAGCTGTACATGATTTCGTCTGATCAAATTTGGTCGGAATATCTGCGCAATGTCAGTTACGGCATAAAGAAATGCTTCTCTATATATGCTGAGAACGTAGCGCAAGATCTTGGAGATATTCTTTCGGAGGAATATTTCGGGGATCACCTAACGCGCGCGTTCCGGCTGGAACATGGCCTTCCAGAGAAACGGCCGCGCTGACCCGATCGCGCGTACTACGGAAGGAATCGATTCCGTGGCCGTATCCTGGACGTATATCGATCGATCTCGCTCGGGTCTTAGGATCGCACGGAACGTGGAAACGGCTTTTATGGTGCCGACATCCCGGCATAATACCCTAGCGTGGTTTCCAAAGATCTATCGTACGAGATGGTGCGCACTGTGGCAGTTGCGATGTCGGATTTACAGTAAAATTTTTTTTTTTTTTTTTTTGCATCGATCGATTATCTTTAATTATCATCGAATACGTTCTTATTTAAATGGAATATTGGAAATAATTATCTGACGAACTGGTACGCCGTCAGAAAAAAAATTATTATTAGGAATTTATTTTATGCAATGATTCGTTAAAACGGTAATAGAGAAATAAATTGCGCGTCTAATTCTAGAAGAAGTAGAACTACTTTCCAGAGTGACACAATTCACACGATGTATTCTTTTCTCTCTTACTTTCGACACAATCTGTTCGAAGTGCGCGCAGAAGCGTGTAAATTCACCTTAAATATATTCCCACCCGGAGCCTGGGAGCTAATAAGCAGCCGAAGTACCGACGAAATTTGTGGCTCGTAACCGTAACGCGTCCCGCGCGCTAGATCCCGCCGTCCGCTAATATGGCTCGCGTATACGTGTTCGCCTACATATATGGGATACCCATGAAGGCAGCTCCGTCGTGCCAAATCCCCATGCGATACGTTTATATCCGTCGCGGCGGCGGCGTGCCAGCCAGTTTTGCCAAGGCCGCTATATCCTCTTACGGCCCTTCGAACTTCCTCAAGTAGGTACGTCTAAGTTTGCGCGCGGACGGCGGCGGGTATCCCGCCGGGCCGAGATATCATCCGTTATTAGGGCGTTAATCCGAAATATGCCGGCGCGCCGACGCGATTGCAAATTATCTCTAAGGCCGCACTCAGCTCGGCCAAAGATCCGCGCAATCAAACTGGATGTAGGTCGGCGAAGCGCGGTCCTTCGATCATTCTGTGCGTTGAAATTTAATGAGCTATCGATTGGATATCTCACTTTTATCCCTTCGAATCAAATGCCGGGAATATCTTGCGGTATTTGCTTGTGATCAAAGAGACTAGTTGGCGCAATAACAGCCTATTAGCAGAGTATTAATGCGGATAATACCTATTACTATTAAGTAAAGAACTGTGTTAACACGAAGCATTTCGAGAACAAATCTCGAAATTCTCTTTCTCCATTAATGTAACGTTACCTATAATAATTATATTAAGGACACAAATTTAATAGAATGAGTCCGCGCGGTATACTATATCAGAGCGAGCCCACGGCACTGTGTGCACGCCGAGAGAGCATGATACATGATCGTGCGAATCGAGTCCCGGATTATCTCAGGCGGTTTCTATCGTTAATACGCGGAGGTGGCCCAAGAACCTGGATCCTGGAGACCAGTCTGGCACGATAGAGTGTAATTAGAGCGATCGTGACGCAGCGCAGTGCGTGACAAAGGAGGTTCTGATCATTCACGTTGCATGATATTTCTTATCTTTTTATTTGATTAAATTATCGTGAGACTGCTTTGTTACGGTGCTTTTCAATCAAAAATTAAAGAAATTTTTTTTCTTGACGCTATAAAAATCGGATTTTTCGCGAAAAATTAGATCGAAGTTTTATTAACGAGGAAAGTTTCAAAATCTCAACGTTTTCATTTCCTATCCAATTTTTTTTTCATCTCCGATCTAACCGCGCGACAGCACGGTATTTTAGACGGATTCACATGCGAGCGTCTTCTTTCACGGCAAAGTCCACGAAACGGTAGCTCGACGAGCCGTGACGGTGGCTTCCGGTCGCACGGCCTACGCACGCATCGCATCACATCGCGCCGGCATAGACGTTCAGGAAAGATAAAGAAGTAGACCGCGAGGAGGTCGCTCTCGGCGAGTAGGGGACTAAACACGGGACTCACAATGAGAGGGAAACCGGAGAGGAGAGTCGGTCGCGGTCGAGCGTGACCTGCGGAGTTATTCGTATCAGGTCTTTACACTGCGCTTACAAACAGAAAACAAAAAAATTACATCGCGAAGAAGCGTATTGATATCTTTCTAATTTTCTCCGCCGGTCAAATTTTTAACTTTGTCATATTCAACTATTTTCAGTCTTTTAATAATTGGATCATTGGAGTTTTTATTTTAAATGAATGTCGATATAAATAATGAGATTAAGCATCGCAATAAAAGAAGTTTCATAATAGCGAAAAATAACCAAGACTAAAAGTGCCGACGAGATGTTGTCAAGAAGACGAAACTCGAGTAGAAGGTGAACGGGCAAAGGTCGGGCAAAGATGACACAGACTTGCTTCTAAGAACATCTCTCATTCTCAACTAGCGTATCTTGACGCATGATTAACATGCGCCGTCACGGTTTTTGCGTAAGAAAACGTTTTATATGTTTTACCTAAGTGTTTTACATACGTATAAAATTCTTTGTCTGCGACATAATCGCAGACGATATCTGATGAAAAATACATTTGATCAAATCGAACGGTGAGATAACTCTACTGACCTGTTTTAAATTTGAATAACATACTCGAAGCGTCTATTATAAAAGTCATCTCTACAACCGATATGATGATGCAAAGACGTGTTAATTTGTTAATCTTTGAGTCTAAGGTTCATCAGGGTATCGTTAAGTCTGCCGTCTCGTTTAATCGTCACCGTCAGTTGGATAATTTATGACTTCCATCGTCTGAGAGTGTCGACAGTGCGATTAATAATTAATACGATTTCGATCACGTCTGGAGGAAATCTTGTGAGAGAAACAATTCGGTTAAGATATTGAATTTCTCGTTGAAATTTGAAGCAAGGGTTACACGAAGGAAGAATTAATAATCGGCACAATATAAATATTGCAAAGCGACGGAAAATGTTAATCATGTTATCCCGAGATTTGATTAGCGAAAGATTTACAAATCGCATGCTTTACAAATCTTTATATTTGAAAAATTTCTCTCTTCCGTATAATTAAACAAAGAAATGTGTTTTGTAGTTTTTCATTTTTTCTCGACATCTTTGTATCACGATTTGTTAAATATATGTAACTTTTAAATACAAGACTGTAAATTCGCTTTAATGTTCGAGATTGAAAGACAGAACTTTACGATAAAACGACTTAAGGTCTTTAACGGTTTTCGTGTTCATCGCCGTGTCCATTGCACACACGTGAGCAAGCATCGGAAATATACGGGAGTGGCGGTTGGCAGGTGTTCTAACAACCGTTTATCGTTTCTGGTTTTTAACCAGAGAGCCATGACTGTGTGACGTAAGAATACAAAATGTACACGCAACTACACGACAATCCGGCCACGAGCTATTTAAATTTGAACCGAACTTGTTACACACCGTCGACATAAAATTCTAAAATTAACATTGCGGGTTTTCCGCTCTCCCATGCGGATTTTCATTCCATTTATGATTCAATATCGTTAAGCTTCTTTTGTTTAGCATTATCGTGCGTGTTTTCATAATATAAAACGTGAGAGCTTTCTGCAAATCTAAAATATAAAGCAAATACACATTTCCCGATAAATGCATACACGATGCAACCTCGAAGTAAATGTAACGTTGTTCAGCAATTTAATTGCGATATAACTTACAACAATATTGCACACATAAACACGGAAAGAAAATATGAGCTTTTATGACTGTGTTTTGTTGTTGTCTTTTGTTAGTACTGAATCGCGGAAAAACTGTAATTGCTTTCAAACAAGAACAAATCCTCCAGAGAACGGATGCTCAACGATGCGTACGCGAAGTAACGTGTCTATCGGAGGGTTAAAACGGACATCGCACATTTCTACCGTAACGTACAAAGCACCCTCTCTCTCTTTCCTCGCGCCCCGCATGACTGAGTCATAATGAGAATATTGGCTAACTGATACATCACATTAACACTATATCCGTTATTATCGTCCTCTCTTATCGCACGTCCTTGACACACCTCCTCCATCTGTCGCGTGACTGCGTGACGGGCGGTGAGGTGTAAGGAAATGCAACAATCCACGTATCCGTGGTGATACGCATCGATGAGTCGCTGTTGAAATTAACGACGAGCAAGAGGAATCACATCCGTTATTATACCTGAATCACAGTACACGCTGTGATACCCGCGAGAGCAATTTAACCTCGAAAGTAAGCAAAGAGATAAATTTATAAGTTTCCGAGAGTTTAATTTTAGGTCTCGTATTTTTCTTTTTAATAAAACACGCAGAGTAAAATTTAGAGAGAAGTAAACGTAAAACGCTTTTATCTCTTTTTCGCTCTCTAAAGTTAGATAGATGCAAATTGATATATCCGATGATCGATTATAGCGCGCGATTGAATGTTTCCGCCACAAAACTGATTCATGATAAATAATCACTAATTTTGCGGTGGAAATAAATAGTCGTCGTTTTTATCAGCCATCGACACTCGGGCTGCGCGGTAACAAGTTTTCGTAATTAGCTGTAATAAAGTTAGAACCATTGAAGTTAGCAACCGGTTTCTGGAGAATTGCACGAAGAAACAGATTAAACTCCTCTCTTTGCCTCTTCGACAAAGCTACCCCGAAATGGCACCCCCGAACAATTCTCCAATAACGGTAACTACGTGTGTTACTTCGGCAACGAAATTCAGCAAGACGATTACGGTTCAGAGACCGCAGCGCTTCTCGAGGAATTGTTTCGAGCGACGCGGATACTTGATTTAGAGAGACTTCCGAAACACGATCCCACTCGATCCATCCTGGAAAGACCGGCCGGGAGCGGGCGGCTACCGACAAAGCCAAATCCGATATCTGGCAACAACACCGTCCGATGCCGTACGTTCGAATGAGACAGTATCGGATCCGTAGTAAACTACAAAGCGAGAAAATCGTCTCTCGTGAAAGAAGGAGAGAGAGAGCATCGTGCAGAAAAGAAACCTTGCTTCCTCTCTTATCTCTTTATCTTCTCTCTTAGTCCGGTAATTGTTTGTACCTACCCTTCTCCTATTGACGCGCGATAAGAGCGAAATAAGTCGAAAGAGAGAGAGAAGTGCTCGAGAAAAATCAACAAGTTTATCGCCACTTCTCATCTTTTAATTCTTTCGTTTTTCAAATTATTTCCAAACATTATTTAGAGAATAATGAATGTCTGTTGCTTCTGTATTCTGTCTGTTATGCACATTCGAAGTAAGAAATGACCTCGTAGATCGACTATTAATCCGCGTTATTTTCACGGAGCGCGGCGATTGAGATCATCGCAGAGATTTGAATCGATTTGTTCGATCTGACGTGGCAAGACCGTTTGCAATTAGTCTCTCTGTATTGCTCTTAAGCCCTGTTCGGATGGAAAATTATACGAGTTCAACGCGCGATTTAACGACTTGACTAATTCGGATCGTTTGCGGTGCGCCGCGCGCTTAGAATAAGAGCGCACGTTCACACGTGGCCGTATAGCCACGGGAGATGGGAGGAGGATAGAAGGAACGTCGTACGTCCTGTAAGTTCTCTACCGCGTTTCTCGTATCACACAAATTAGAGAAGACAGAACTTCGGACATCGATTATCGCTGGCAATTGCCCTCGCTCGGCGGCGGGGAAATATCGCGAGACAAAACGGGATGGTTTGACAAACTAGGAAGTCAACTGCGAGACACGGATGGGATAAATCTTCATTCCTGTTTGCGGACGAGGTCTCGCAAAACCAAGAAGCGCACGAGCGAGCGACAAAACATTCCAAGCAGCAAAGAGAGAGGATGGACACGAACAGCGATGTTTCACCGGGAGATAGAGGTTGAAAAAAAACAGAGAAAGAAAAAGAAAGAGAGAGAGAGAGAGAGAGAGAGAGAGAGAGAAGAAAAGAGAGAGAATAGAAGAGAGGGCTAGATCGATAAATAGATAGCCAGGTGGAATTACTTGTTTCGTCTTGGGATCAAGAGACCAGCCAGCGCGGCTCATGTTCTTCCTCTTCGATCGTAAATACGTTCCACTTTGATCTGTCCGGTCTAAGCTGAGGATTTTCGTATTTGGTTTTTCGAAACAAAAAAGAAAAGACGAATATTTAAAGCTTCTTTAAACATTATTCTTTTAACTTCTTAAAATTATTCTTTTGTTTATTGGCTCGTTCGAAAAGTTCGCGATATTAAATGTGTGTTTCTTCTTCTAATGACAGATTGAAAAGAAGTATTCAATTCGCAATAACACAAATACTGTATATTTTTCAATATAGACGAAAAACACGCAATAGAAGAGTCATGATTTTTCCATTAAACGGTTGAAGCAAACAATCTCTATCGTTTTAAGTGCGGAATGAAAAATATCTGTAGTTATTCGTGAAAAAAAACCGAAAAGTCGCGCGCAACGCGGACAGTTTTGACAAAAGTTTGAACTCTTGGAGCGCCCTTCGTCATAATGTATCTTTTTTTTTTACGACCGTCGCGGACGAACGAAAAATGAGACAACGGAGAAAAGGAGGAGGAGAACGAAGTAGTCGGGAGACGTTATTTCTTTTACGAGCGCTGTGAGACGTCGCGCGAGCTAAAACTCTACGCGGGAGACTCTCACACACAAAAGTCAGCGACTCATTTAAAAGCCATAATGCGCTTTCTTCGTAGTGTATTGTATGCCATTCGCTTCTCAATCCTGTGTATGTATATATGTACACGCTCCTGTACTTGCGTATCTTGTCTCGAGTACATTTACGATGTGCTGCAACGGCTACTCTGACCTTCTTAGCGTTTGTCCGCTGCGTTTCTTCCCACCGCGGTGTCTTCTCTTTTGTAAAATTGAGGAAAATTATAGCATTAAAGAAATTAAAAAGAACTCTAAATCGATTTTACGTAAATCATTGAAGTTTTCTTGTATCAATCTGTGAATTTCATCACTGTGTGTTGTGTAACCTGTTACTTGCAAATAAAGCCAAGATTACACTACACGAGAACTCCAATGTTTTAGTTCAGTTAATCGATAATCTGATGACACACGACTTAATTGGAGCAAAATCAATCGCGCGGTAAAAAACCGACTCTATATTTCCTTCTGTCGCGCTCGATAGAGAAGGGTTTCGACACGACTCTTCTTGATAGCTCGGCCAGAATCAAAGCGGGACAATCTGATTTGACGACGAGTCAAAGAGAATATTTTTGCCGAGAGGCAAAACGCTGACCAATGGCATCGTGAAAATTTCTTTTGGTGAATCTGCCAATGAAATCTCCATCCAAGCTTGCAAATCGCCTCTAATTCTTTTCAATTCACAGATTTTTCAGAATTGTAGCCACTCTGTTTTCTCCCATTGTTTTGACAGTTTACGAAAACTTTCGATAAAGAAAGCGCGTTTTTTTATCTCACGATGAATTTTGCGATAAGATTACGTTTATTTATTTACTTAGAAGAGATCGGTTAGTACAGAAAGACCTTAAGGAAATATCTGGCGATTGACCACACAGATGCTCTCGGAAATTGCAATGTTAATGGTAGCTGTACGACGAAACTCTGTAGTTTGCTCGCAAAGCAAGCGCGAAACTTTAATCGCTGCCGACCACAGCTAGTCTTTTTTTTTTTTTTGCGCAAAAGAAGGCAAGCGTAAAGAGTGTCGGACTGATAGCGGTACAGGAATGAAACGGTGAATAACGAATGAAAAAAAATCAACGGATTGCGGCGACGAGTGGTCGACAGAAATCGTCCGAAAAGTGAGCCGCGAGCGTCACGCTTTATTGAAAAGCTATCTAAAAATTTCTTATCTCCTCTTATCGCCCGGCAGGGGCGATATGCCCTATGTCTCAACTTTGAGTGAATTCATTGCGGAAGTTGAGACAAATTGACGACATAAATCAGTCGAGCTTTTTGCGTAAACTAGACGAACTCTATCTGACATATAAATATTATAATTCTAAAATCGTGGTAAGTTGAAAAAAAAAAAAATTTGACGCTTTGCTGTAAGAAACATAAGAAAACAAGTCGCATTGTTGTATTGTTGTAGATGTAATCGTCGTTAGGGTCTTCCGTGTTCTCCCATTCACCTTCAGTCTATCTTATCAATCCCAAGCACTGCCCGAGTCCGGTCCCTCTTTAGGGATTTCTTCAATTGAGTCGGGCATCTGTCGACGGCAGGGACTCTCGAGAGTTAAATTAGAAGAGACAAGAAAAAAAATGCGAGCGCAGACGCGACGACGTGATTTCGCAATTCCGAGCGCGACCTCGTTGGAAACCGACAAATCGCTTCCTGAATTTCCTCTCTTTACCTTCGACTTGTTCTCGCCCGTTCGCATTTACTTTCGTCGGGGATTCGGGAATCGCGGAACTTTTCAATAGGTAGTCGCGATTTTTCGCGAGTGTTACCGCGAACGCGATTGACTTCCACGGCACGAAATTCGCGAGAAACCGCAAGAGAATCGCGAGAGAACGCGTCGCTCCGGTTCATCGACCTATCTCGACCCGCGCCAGATATTACCGAGCTAGGTTTTCGTTTGTTCTCGATCTTCGCTCGACGCGACGCGAGAGTTTGGCGCCCGCGCTCGCGCGCTATCTCCCAAAGAACAAACATACGATCCAGAGCATACGATCCCCGGGCGAATGTCGACTCGATGAGAGACGACGGAGATTTGCCTCGAGTTTGTCGCACAACCCCGTTTCGTTTCGACCTCCGACCTCTTCGTCCTTTCGCCAGCTCGTCCTTCCCTTCCCAACTGTGTGTCCCGTTCGCGAAAGCAACGCCGACTAAGCGAGACATCCAGTGATTCGGAAACTGTAATCCCTTTTGTATTCCCCGACGACGACGAGACGAAACAGCGCGCATATCCGGAACACCACGACGGTCTTCTCTCGTCCTTTGTTCCTGCATCCTGGGATGACTCTCTCCTTTTCTCGACCGACCGTCATGACGAAGAGGGTGGTCCTTGCCGGACGCTAGGACTCTCGCGGGACCTTCTCACGAAAAAGAAGGCTCGGGTTTGCTCGTATAAAACGGTATAAAAACCCCCACGGATGCGAGACCGCCATAAAGTCGCCTGACGGCAGATCGTTCACTCGTAAGTGCCGCGCGCTTCTTCTCCGTGGACGAAGAAAGCCCCTTTTCTTCGTTCGAATTTTGCGGCGGACGAAATGGAATTAAGGAGGCGGAGATTAAGACGAAAAATATGTTGGATTTACTTACACGGATCTCTTTGCTGAAATATGCGGTTTTCAGAGGTAAGATTATGTCTATGCAACCAGAATCAAGATTGCATACAATTATTCGGTATGCGAGTCACAATCGAGAGATACTGCCTTTGTGTGCAGTAAATTTGCAGAAAGCTTGCGGATTCTCTCGCCTCGCCTGACGAAATCCCAAAGCGACGAGTCGGGCGGTTTACGCGGCGAGATTATTCCAGGCCAGCGAGCCAAGTAGACATAATGCGTCCTGTTTGTTGCGCGACGATTCGGAGATATCTCCGATGTTATTGCGATATTACTGCATATATTAATAATCCATTGCGTTTATATTAAACTTTGAGTGGACGAGTTCACTGCGCGCGCGTCTGCCCATACCCTACGTTCCATTTCACGATGACGCCGTGTCGCTAATTAATCGAAAATCGCAACGGTGATTACCTATGACGACGACTGAAACGAGATTTTGCTATTAAAATGATGCTTTATTGAAATTCACGTATTATGCGTATACTATGTAAATTCATATTGTGCCGCATTAAATCGCTACTGATGCTGCTGCTGCTTGTGAGTTAAAATGTAAATTTTCGCGCGGAATTACGCGCGCGCGTTCAGATGATTTTGTTTTATTTATATGCAGAAATCTACTTTCGTAACCTACTTTCGATTACTGTCGTTCCTTCGGTGCGGCGGTAATTAGGAATCTCGTAAGCGATATTTTTCACCGGTAATAACCTGTAATTACATCGCGCGAAAACTGAATATTGACATCATCACCTAACTAACTAACTCCTCGACCAATGTATTAATTATAACGTTATCGATCTCAATTACGTTACCCAACGCGGAATATTGCGAAAATATTTAACATGCGATGTTTCTTGAGAAAAAAAGAGACTTTTGCCTACCAATGTAGGCAATGGATGGTGTATGTTTTTAGACATAGTGTTTTAAAAATCTAATTATTGTTTAAAATTATATTTGCGCGTGAAAAAACACACATTGTGGATTACAATAGCGCATTAGAATTTGATATATTCAACATTGCAGTGCAACCCGCAATGCAAAATTCAAGCATTACACCAAACATCGGAGCAACGTATAATTTCCGACGTATTACACACGTGGAATCTTGATTCCACTCTAAAATCTATTTTAACACGTTCCACGTGAGCCATTTGTTACACCCGCAGTAATCCACTGCAAGCTTTCGATTTAGACAATTTCCTCCATCGCTAAGTTTTCAATGTTAAGAGAAATGTAATAATACAATAAAATATATCGCATAATGATGATATTTGCGCATAATGATGATATTTACGGAACGTGGTTGAAGACGTCGCGAGTAATTATTGCCACAGAGCTGTTCTATGCCAATAACAACTATTTCGCTTTTGTGTTTCTCAGCCGATGGCCGATGGTTCTTCCATTAACTCTCCTCTTACTCTCTACTTGTGTCGCGCGTGAATATACACGTGCCGAGTACTCTCGACGGGCATCTCTTAACCGCTGATAAATAGAGCAAGTTTCGTGCAACGTGTTGCTTCGCCTTCCTCGTCTCGTTACTCCCAGCTCGCCTAAGTGCGCAAACTTTGGCCCGGATGTACCGCCACGGGAATGCGGATCGGCAATGGCGCGCAACCAAGGTGCTCTGGGAACAACTTAAGGGGACTGGAAAGACGGAGAGAGAGATATAGAACGCGCGCGCGGACAGAAAGTGCGTATGCGCCGACGATGCTAACGAGGGAAATCGACGATGTGGCAGGGTTAAATCCAAAGTAGAATCGATGAAGCGATAAAGAAGCACGGAGAAAGCACACACTCTTTTATCGAGAATCTGATTCCGACTTTTTACATCTCAACAGTCATTCTTATTTTGTTTATTTCATCTTAAAATCATTTTATTTCTCATTGTTGAAGAGAAAACTAGTTTTAATTAAACAATTAAATATTGTTAAAATATATGTATATATATATACGAGGGCGGTCCGATAAGTACTTAGCCTCACTGCCCGATGGTGTCAGTATCGTAAGAGAGATTACTATCGTGTAGTACATTCTC
>QVOB01019392.1:0-28802 GCA_014839585.1 Pseudomyrmex concolor | reverse complement strand
ATGTTATATTTTATATTTTGTCATTGTTATATTACATTTAACTTCTATTTCTAATTCTTATTCCTAATATTTTTTCTATTGTGCTCAGGGCCCTTACATGCAGTGGAAACTGGAGCCGGCCAGAGAGAAAGAAAAAATATAATGAGATAAAAACGTGTCAGTATAGATACAGAAACTACATATAATTTATTTTTTATATTCATATATATGATAAAAAGTTATACAGTACAATATATTAGACAATACAATTAAAACAATATTAAAACATAGCATATGTATCTTTTATGTATAGCATATCCTCCATATACAAAACATTAATGTTTCTTATGCGTATGTGTGTGTATATATATATTGATACATGTTAGACATTAGCATCCTTCTTTCATTTTAAACTGCATCTTGTAAGATTTTTATTAGATAGATTTGCCAAGTTTCATGTAATAACAGTTTTGTAAAAACCAAAGCTGTTATTACATGAAACTTGGCAAATCTATCCAATAAAAAACTTACAAGATGCTTCACAGTGCACCTGCTCAAAAATCATTCGATTATAGAGATTTCATGTCTTTCACGCTCTTTCAATTACTGTGTGCATTTGCGTCTACTATATTATCTCAATATATTATAATAAAACTACACAATATATATAAAAATACCGATAAAAATATTCGCATATGTATATATTATATATTTTTATATCATATAAAAGAACAAAACGTACAGCAAAAACTGAACAATTAATAAATATCTCAATTGTTTACTTTCTCAATCTTGAATATTAAACATGATAAATTTAATCAGTTATATAATTTGAAATTTTTCAAATCACGTGTATAAGGATTATGCATACAAATAAAATAGCACACAAAGAAAATCCTTACACTTACATTTAGAATTCTTACACATACATTACTTTGTATATGGAGCACGATATCTATACATAGTCGGACCAGGATATGGTAGTCTAATTGGTCCTACCGGAGGAGGATATCGAATTCTTCCTAAAGGAGGAACTTGTCTAAATCCTCTTGGTAGTGGAACCATGGGGCCCATTATAGGAATAATCGGTCTCGGAAAGTTCTATACAAACATTGTTATTGTATGAACATTAAATCAATTATATAAGTTCAAAGAAACACAAATTTAGAAGCAAACATTTAATTAAGTAAATTATGGTTGGTACTCACGTAGGGATGAAGAGAATCTGCTGGATACAGTTGTAGTGGTCCGATGTAATTTTCTACATCTCTCCGCTCAATGTATCTGTCTCTGTCCCGATCTCTGTCTCTATCTCTCTCTCTTTCTCTGTCTCTGTCTCTATCTCTATCTCTGATTCTGTTTCTGTCTCTGTCTCTATCTCTGTCTCTATCTCTATCTCTATCTCTGTCTCTATCTCTGCTTCTTTCTGTATCTCTACTTTCACGAGAACGTTCGCGTGATTTTTCACGATATCTATCATAACGATATTTATTTTCTATAAATGACCTGTAAGAAGAAACAAAAAAGGTTCTGATAAAAATCATCATATCTATTCTCATATATTCTTATTCAAAGAAAAAAAACTTGTACAAAAAAATTCTTTAGTCATAATGTTACTTTACATTAAAAAAATCCAAAGTGATCTAATAATAGCAAATGTCATTTCATCAAAAAATGCGGTAGTCATGTAACATAGTAAATAAACATCTTTATATTGTTTTTGATGCGTGTACTCTAGTCTTTTGACACAAATACGTTTAATTTGATACTGTACCTAGAATGTGAGTTACGAGTTTTGTGTTCTATAGAACGTGAACGATTACTACGTCGTTCATCCTCTTTATCTGCATAATTGTCCTTATAAAATTTGTGTTTTTCTAATCTGTCTCCCCTGCAACAAGACAAGTATAAACTTTAGCTGAAACCACAACTTATTGTCTGTTACTATTATATGCTTATTTACTTTAAAAACAATAAATAAGTTAATTTTAACTTTTTTACGACCAATAATTAATTGGTCTACTATTTCTATGATAACTTTGTTAACGTAGTTCGAGGTTTGCACGAAATTAAAAATAAAAAACATATGTATATTTTTAAGAGTATTCTTATTGCAAGTGTTACAAATCAAACCTGGAGTGACTGGAAGATTGAGATTGAGGACTGTATCTATAACGAATCCTACTTGAACTCGGTGAAGGAGATCGCTTTCTTGATGTTCGTGACTTGATAGAGCCTTAAATATAGTGTTCTAGTATATAAACATTTCCCAACTACATATTACACATAGTTATATAAAACATAAATATATATGTAACATAGTTATTTGTGAATAAAAAGTATAATATATATACATAAGTATAAAACATAAGTATATATACATATAACATAGTTATTTGTGAATAAAAAGTACAATATATAAAAAGTATAAAAATATAAAAAAACCAATATTTGTCAAATTTAATTATTTCAATACTGAAGTAGCACAATTAAAATAATAAAACAAATAATAAAACAAATTTTGTAGTGTAATTTGTCATACCTGACTGATCTTCTTTTATGGTCATAACAGTGCGGTGTTCCTTCTCTTCATCGCCTTTAGTTACCGCCTGCTTTATTTCCGCTCTATCAAATATTGGTTTAGTTCCTTCTCCTAAACGGTTTATATTATGTTTTAAGTATGTAATTTTTATATATCGCACAGCTTTACACATTGCTTTGCAGCATTATTAAGAAAATCATTGCTTGAACACTCGCTATTACAACTCTTTTAATACTCAAAGATTAGATTTAGACTATAAACATTCAGTAAACAGTTGCAGTCGACGTAAAAGTGAAAAGAATCTATAAAATCTTTCTTCTTATTGTAGTATAAACATGATTTTATATATATATACACATACACATATATATACATGTATATATACATGTATATATCAGCAGCAAAAATAATTTATATAAAATTTGTTTTCTTTTTTGTCACATTTCATAGTTTTCTTAAAACTGTTTTTATAAAAACACAAGAAACAATTTTTTTTTTAAGACTAAAAAATTACATAATTTTGGTAAACACAAAATTATTAAATTTACTTATATGCATTGTTATCATGTATATAGCATTCTGTAAATATAGAATTTGTGCTTATGTGAACATAACATATATTATGCTATCTGTGAAAATGTATCAACAGATATTTATTTCACAAATGCATTCTACAAAACCAATACTAGTAATGAAATTATATTTTTTACAATAATACAAATATCCATTAGACCTGAAATCTTCAGAGAAGAATACAATTACCCATTTATTACTTTACCTATCTTCCAGAAGACGTATAATGTATTTATTTGTGATATTGTATGTCTTTATTATGTCTTTATTTCATACACATAGTAGTAGAAAAAAATATAGTAGTGAAGAAATGTAATAATAGAAAAAATACAAAAAATTCTGTTGTGTGTACATGCATAACACACAACAATACACTACAATATTATTTATTTTTAATTACTCAAAGATAAAACAAGTCTAAATCTTTCATTAAAGAATAGACAAAACATTATGATAAAGATGTTTTTTATTCAAATATCTTTATCAAAGAGAAGTAAATGCAAGTTTGCAAGTTTATTACTTGAAATTCACAATCAATATAATTCAAGTAATAATATAACAACAATTACGTTTTTGTAATTCATACCTGATAAGTCAAAATATATGATTATAACTAGATGAATGATTTATCTTCATCAGTTTCACTGCCGTTGATAATTCTTCTTGTTCGACGTTCTTTTGTTTTTTTTTTTTTTTTATTTTATTGTTAGCTTGGCTTCAAGTTTGAGTAATTTATATCTTCGCACAAAATTGTCACGGTCGGATCAACAGTTGAGTACAATGTTATCTTACATCGTTGCTTATCTAAAACTCTTTAAAAGGTAGATAGATATTGACTCGATGAAGATCTTCCTGTGATGATGACAAGGAGTGACTAAGACGTCTTTCATCCTTTTTTTTTTTTTTTTTTTTTATTTTATAAACTTTTGTTTTTTGAATCTCTTATTTTCTATCTCTAAGTTTCTATTCTTCTTTTTCTTTTTTTCAGGTTTTGAGCATGATATGAAAGGAGCAGTTTCTTCATTATATCTGAAATTTATGCCAGTGTCACATTAAATTAATTATCTAGAGCTCGGTTTAGACACAATTTAGAAATAAAGAATAATTTCTCTCTTAAGTCATACCTGTGACTGTTAATCTTCTATGATTTTGATACTCTGTTTCATACATATTTGGATAATTTTTTATTTCGTCTCGTCTTTTGTTTTTGTCAAATATTGGCTTTCTCTTTTTTCCTATTACAATTAACCTATTATGTCTTTGAAAATATAATTTTCTTATCATTAAACAAAGTTTGTATGAAATAATTAACTTTCAGTATTGAAATAATTAACTTTGACAAATATTGCTTGATATTTGCAATGCTATACTTGAGACTATATAAAATTCTTACAAATTTACATTTTATCCTTACCAAATAGAAAAATTCTACATTGTTTGAAAAAACATTCTTATTTTTTATCTTTGTTAAACCTTTAACTTTTGCTTTATAAAATATAATAACAAGTTTCATAAGTTTCGAAATACAGTGGTTAATCTTCAGTGATGATTCTTTTTATAGGAATAAAATCTTCATATAGAAGTTAACGTATGGCCAATAAATCATAATCAAATTTAATATTTAAAGCCATTTTAAATATAAGATTAGATTATGAATATTGGTCTAATATGTTTCAATTTGACAGTGTCTTGACTTGACGAGACAATATCTTTATATCTTATATAATTGATATGGCAAAAAGGCTGATAAACTTTAATAAAAGCTACTTCATCAAGCATGGCATTAGCTTCTTCCTTTGTTGCACTGCTAAATGTTAAATCAAGCTTCTGTAAAAAAAAGTATAAAGATTTAAATAAATGCAATAATTTACCATCTCTTCTCGAGATAATCACATCATCAGGATTACGTATGTCTCGTTGTATTTCAGGTACAGGACCCTTTATAGGGATGTTTCTGCGAATATCAACTTTAATTCGACATAATTCTGTCGAATTGATCGGTGTACCTTCCGGACCTTTGAACAAGGGTTTTTCTCCATTTGACTTTCTAAGAAGAAAATTTGATCATGTTAAAATATATCTTTATGTTATTACTAATATTATTATTGTATTATTATACAGTAGTCTTGCTATATAAGGATATCTGATATGTAAGACATATTTGAAGCCTTTAAGGAATACTTTTATCAATTTTACTATTATCTTTTTCCATGTTAATAGGCACAAGAGAAAATAGAATGTATTCATACATAACTTTACATAAACGTGCCTTTGTAAGCAAAACAAAAACAATTGATAAATGTTTTTATTTCTATAACTTTTTTTGACAAACTTATATCATACAATTACTGTATTGAATATTCTATATAATTTATTTCTTGTCAAAATAGACCTTTCTTATGACATAAGTAAATATGTAGATAAATAGGTTTATTAATAAGCTGAAAACTCTTTTTAAGTAATTTAATTCCTGTTTTATGCATTAATAAAATGCTATTATAGTATGCAAGAAGAAATTATTATTTTAATTTAAAAACTTGCATGGCAAAAAAACACAGGACTTTTCACTTGTGATATCACCTTCAATATAGCTGCAACAACTGTAACTTCTTAAAAGGCTGATTTTGTAATATAAATAAAAGGCTTTTTGTTACCTTATATAATGTCTTATCTCTTTTATCTCTTTATTAGCTGGCTTCAAGTTTTGATAATTTATATTATCAAAACTAATTTGTACTTATCTTCATTCAAAAACATTGCTAAATAATTGGATCAAAAGTTAAGTAAGATGTTTTCTTACAGTTGCTTATCTAAGACTCACTCTTTGAAGGATAGATATTGACTTGGTGAAGATCTTCCTGTATGATGATGAGAAAGAGGAGGAGAGTCACTATGGCTTCTTTTACCCAGCTCTTGCGCCCGTTTTCTTTCCCATTCCTCAATTTTTTTTCTTTTTAATCTCTCATGTTCCATCTCTAACTCTTGCTGACGTCTCCATTCTTCTCTTCTTCTCTTGATCTCTTCTTCGGTTCTTGAACGTGAGGTAGAAGGAACAGGGTCTTCACTATATCTACTGGATCTCTGATCCCTGGTATGGGAGTAACTTGTTGGACGCATTGGACTTGTTTGTTGATATAAAAATGGAAGCAAAAGTCAGTGCTGAAATTTATATTGGTGAAAATTTTGAATTTTAATATTCTGAACAGTATTTGTCTTGTCATCTTTGTTTTAGTAAAAAAAAAAAAAGACATAACCTGTAATGTGTTCAATCTGTAACTGAAATCCAAAGTATTCTCCTCTATAACCGATTTCTTTATATATTTAATACAGTCGTATAACAATAAAAAGTTCAAGCATATATTATTTCATCTCCAGCTGTTTTAAATTTCATTTTGCTTGCGCAAGAGAAATCAATTTGAGCAGATAAAATAATTGGTAGTTGAAATAAGTTTTGAATGGGAGGAAAAAACTAATTTTTTTATTGAAAAGCACCAATAAACACAGTAAAACTTGTAGACTTATACAAATCACTTTCTTAATGACACATAACAACAAGGATATACGCCTGTATACGCCATTTGCAACAATCAAATCTTCTCCATTTTGCAGATGATGAGTTTACTAGATGACGTAACGTCTTTTAAGGTGCGGTCACATTCAGAACGGAAAATACAGTTACGCTCCATGTAAAGAAGCCTAAAGTGTTGTGCCAGGGAACATCTTTGGGAACACCTGCTGTCAGCCAATGGCTGTGTAAGGGGGCTTACTGGTAGGAGATATGGTGCGAAACGGACGAGTTTTCGTCTGCTCTGATTCTCTTCTCTCATTGAATTTTCAGTGTATAATCATGGCGACCTGGCGATTGTTGTTTCCCACCAACTCTGTCAACTTGTTCTGTATAAGGTGAACTAAATTTACACAAATGTCATTCAAATATCTTTATTCTGCAATACAGTATCTACTCTAAAAAAAAAAAAAAAAAAAAATTCAAAAACTTTTGTTCTAATTTAACCTATAGAAACAATGCACTTCTTAACCCTTGAAGTATACATATACTTTCCTCGAACTAAGTATATTGTGGAATATTTGAATACTTTATCATTTTTCAGTTTAATTTTTCACACTTTGTTTTGTTCCGATTGCATAATGAAAAGAGAAAAATTTAAGCATGGAACTTAGAAAATGTGAAAGGTGTGAGATAGATTTTATCTTATATGTAATTCAGGAGTTAAATTCTTTTTTCTAGGAGATTAGCCCAAGATTCTGCAACATCAAAATTCAAGCATGGTACAGATGCTTTACCATCAAAACCAAAGAAACCATTAAATCCATTTATGCAATATCTTCTCTCAGTACGAAGCAATTTACAAAATCAATATCCTAACTATCCATATAAAGACATTATAAAAAAAGCATCAGAGCAATGGGCACTGTTGGATTCTGTGACAAAACAAAATTTGCATAAACAATATACAGAACAATATTCTGTTTATAAACAAAAATTAATAGATTATGAAAACTCTCTAACAACTAATCAGAAAATACTAATTCAAGAAGAATTGATGAGGAAAGAACTTGCCAAAGAAAAGAAAGAAAATGCTAAAGAAAAAAGTCAAACTAAACAGGCAAGTAGTGTTAAGAGATAACGATTTTTATAAAATTTGTTAAGTTTTCTCAAAATGAAAATAAAATATGTCCCTTTTCTTTTTTCTTGATAGGAACTTAAGGAACTTGGGAAACCGAAACGACCATTGTCTGCCTTCTTTTTATTCATGCAAAATAAAATGAGTACTAAAAATTCAGAAATATCACAGAAAGTAAGTTTGCCTCTTATATGATTTTGATATACCTATTTTTACATACAGAGGCCATAAACATATATTTCTGCTTTTTAAATTTTTGTTTTAAGTTTTTAAGATATAAATAAGAAAATAATGTTTGTCTCATTGTAGGACTGGATGAGAAGTATAAGTAAAGAGTGGAAAGAAATGACAAAGGAAGTTAAAGCTAAATATACAGATCAAGCAAAGCATTTAACAGATAAATATAAGGCTGAGTTGGAAAAATGGGAGGAAGACATGATCAAAGCAGGCCGTCGTGACTTGTTGAGGTCCAGTGTTAAATCTAAACGCAATATGAGCATTGGTATAAATAAAGAATAGGATTCAGAGTGCCTCAACCAAACTAGTATGCAAATTGTTGAGCCTGTCTTTGCAGATCTTCCTGATATTAGCACCCAGAACAAAGAGAACATTAAAATAGGTTGGGGCACTGATATCGCACGTAATAAACTTGAAAATGGCGCAAGTCAACAGTTTAAATCTACGAAAGGCTCAATACTTTATAATGACAGAGGCGATTCACAAATTGCCACTAAGTATTCAAATGATGGTCGAGATACATCAATAAAAAACGCTAGTAACTCGGTAGTACAGTCTCGTGGTACTTATGCACAGGTGTATGAGTATCTTGCTTCCCTGTGGAAGAAAGTTTTAACAATTTTGAAAGAGGCTAGCCAAAACTGGAAGACGGTAAGAGAGTATGTATTTATTGGTACAGCTGCTTTTTTGATATCAATCTTTTGTGTTTTAAATCTCATGTATAAGTGATTTTGTTTATGATATCAAAAATAGTTTGTTTTTCTTATTTTTATAACATTACTTTCTTATTTTTTTTGTATTAACAAACATTCTTTTGCTCATATCATTTCAATTTATATTGATTTAATCTTTTGTTTCCCATGCATTTATATATTTTATGTAATTTTCATTTCAATATACAATTTAAGTAATAAATTTATATAACACTTTTTGACTATTAGTTTTATTGATTTGACCTTAAGAAGTATATCCTGATGTATATACTGTGTGCTTTTAATGTTGATTATTAATCATATATCACATTGCAACTAAAATTTTATTTCTTGTTCTATAGAAATAATGCAGTGGATAAAAAGAGCTTTGCTTACTGATCGTCACTGTGACAACAGCAACAAACGCATCTGATCCTTTTTTATACACATGTATATCTTTTTACCAAACATTTACAGACATCGGAGTGTGTAGTTATTTATGCATTCATCTCTCAATACCTTCATTAAAATAAAAATTATTTGTACAATGTAATCTATTATTTTTACCTTCAATTTCAATTTTGATATTGCAATGATACTCTTAACGCTTGATGTCTCAGACGTACTAAATTACGCAAATCATTGCAAATTTTAATTTTGCATTTATTATCTGAATCTAATAATTTTGTGTAATTTTCAAAAATGTTTGACTTTCTGTTCACGTCTATTGTGATTGGTTAATTTCGCAAGACCTGCTACTCGCTTCTGTAAAAAGTTACTAGAATTCGAACCAATCACATTTATGGAGTTGTGGTAACTTTCTTTCAGGCCAATTTTTATCGTCATGAACACAAATCCCATGAGAATATCAAAACGTGAAGTTGAAGGAAAAAAGATAAATAAATAGAATATATATTGAGACAATTTTTGAAAACAACAGAATATATAGCAAGAACAGCAAGGAATTGTGCAAAATTCAAGATTGGCAGCATAATTGAACATCGCTTAAAACTTCATTTTATTTGTATTGTAAATGATCGATAGTGCAAATTGGTTTTATTTGACTTTACGTGACTCGGTGTTTAATGCATAATTTGCAAATGAGTATTCTATAAATCACGATAAAACAATTGTTTTTATTTTTCCTCTTTACATATTTCTTACACACACATATATATATAAATATAATATAATTGGATGAAATGGCCGAGTCAAATGCCAGAAGAGAAGCAAGAAGACGGCAAATTTTGGAAAATGCAGAGAGTCGTTTACGTAAAATTACAGGAAGAAGCAATCTAGATGAAACAAAAGGTAAGTGCAATCAATAAAGAACTCTTAACAAATATGTAATTTTCGTTTTGATAAACCTCTATGTACAACAAAAAGAAAAACTCTTTATAAACACAATTAGAAAAAACCATAGATGTGCTTTAAAATTCACTACCAGAATTTGAAAACACATTTGTTATAATAATTGTATATGTAAAAACCATCTCATATTGTAGGTTTTTCAAGATTTACATTTATTTGAAATATGTTTTACAGATAACAATTTGCAAATGAAAAGCAATAGTTCGAAAGCAGTATCAAGTTTGGCAGAATATGATGTCAGAAATGGTACATATAATGTCAATAGTAAAGCAACTCAACAGCAAGATTATATAAGATTCCATGAGAATGATATTTCAAATGACACTCCTGAATCCACAAATATATCTTCAACAGAACAACTGTCTAAGAGAAAATCTTTACTACGCATATTATTATTTAATCGTGTCAGTCTTGTTGTTCTGGCTGCAATTGTCAATGTTTTATTAATTCTAGAATTAGACAATCTATTTTTAGGCCAGGTAATCTCGCTTCTGTCTTAATTATTTGAAACATTTAAACACATCAATAATATGTATATGTAATATTTATTATATGCTTACAGGCAGTTATTCCTTATTTTGCATTAATGCTGGCTCGCTTGTCTGTGTGCGACAAATTGCAAGATATGCAAGAAGGGAGTTTACTGTATGCTGCGTTACTTCTGTGTAATATTCAACATAATGTAGTTAATAGAATCAAAACCATCTTTGCATTTTTCACTTTGGTATTTCGCGACTTTGGTTTGTACGTGTTCAGTTTTGTGCTGATGCACTACGCCGCTATGTCTTACTTGGGTTATAACGTCACCGTATCAAAGAGTACGTGATTGTATTTAAACGAATGAATTTTATGAAAATTCTTGTATAATGTAAAACTCGGTGCTGTTAAAATATGGTACTGCAATTATGATATCTTGATCATGAATCTACTAGTCTATAGCAATGTATACACAATGTATATACATATTGATACACATTGTAATAAAACAGATTTGGCATAAAAAAAAATTAGGTAATTGATGTGATTTGTACGACTGTAAGCAGTTGCGTTTTTTGGAAATATATAAAACTAACTATGAAAAAGTTTTAAATGTAACCGCAAGGTCGTAAGCAATTTGATTGATTACAGGTCAGTATTATAGAAGCTAGAATGGTTGATCTATGATTGGTTGATTTGCTTGTGACTAATCGTAATCTTACAATTACGAGTAAAATTTTGTGCAGGCAGCTTTAATGATAATAATTGATATTTTAATATAATAAATTATGTAAATAATTATATATAATTGAATGTGAATATATATAATTGGATATTATTGTACGTGAACACGATTCAATCAACATTTCAACAATTGTTCATGCGTGTGCATTACTCATTGCAAGAGAATTTAACCAAGTTTAAGAGAGAAAATGATACGCAAAAGCGCGTGCCGAATATCAAGCTCGATTCACTCGAGCATTAATGCCGAAGTGCACGATATTCCAATGAATATAATTATCAGACCTTTTCCTGCCGAAGTGAACGAGGAGAAAGTCCAAAGTCTGATGAGCTCGTTGAAAAACGCAGACACCGAACACACGGTGCCGCCCATCGATGTTTTGTGGATCAAGGGAAGAGAAGGTAAAAAAAAAAAAAAAAAAAAAAAAAATACATTTCTTAAAGATAAATTCTATGTAGGTGGTGATTATTATTATTCTTTTGGTGGCTGCCATCGTTACACCGCTCATCAACGATTAGGTAAACCATCAATTAAAGCCAAACTGATTCAATCAACGTTGACAGATTTGCAATGTTACTTGGGAAGTTCCACGCCAGATTTAAAATAAATATTTAAAAAATTAAATACTTAAAAAAAAAAATTATTCGTGTATATGTATATATGTATTTTGGTATAATTTTTTACTAATGTATATAAACACAATATATTGTGTGAAATAATGCAGTTATTTTAATAATATATATATATATATATATCAGTATTGCAATAACAAAAATCACTTCAATCTCTATATATTATATAATTACTATTTCTCTAATATACCACTATTGTGATAAGTTCTCTGTATCGGAAGACTAGGAACGTACTTTCTCTTATGTACAAACCTAAATCATTATCGCGATTTGTGCATACGCTCGTAAATATGTGTCAATCATCACACAATCATTATATAGTGTGCTTCCTACGTTAAAGTTTTTAATTTGCTTTTTCTCATGAAATACGGTTTGAAGTTTTTAGTCATGTTGGTTGTGAACGTATCGACCGTATCTTCGACAGAGTGGCGCCGATTTGATTGACTTGTTGTAAACTTGTTGTTTCGCAAGTGAACAGGTATGATCGACTGTTGTAAGTGCAGTAGTTGCGTATTGGTTACATCACAATCGATTTGCATCATTGTTATGTGATTAGGCGATGTCGAAAACGTACCTGTGGTATAGAGAATAGGAAGAATTAGTATTTTAGTATATATTTCTAAGTATACGTTTTATATGATATTTAATATTATTTACCGTCTATAGACACAGCTGGTAGAACTAGAGACATTTTGGGTCTAGCTGTGTCATTCTTCTGTGAGGCTGGCAATAGCAAATGTTCTCCGCTGAACCAAACCACATAAAACGTATCTTCTCTTCTGCCCAAGGCTTCGAATAATGAAGCATGTTTACTCAACGTCGGAGAAAAGACTTCGACCGCCTGATTGTTCGAATATCGTTCGGCAACGGGAATATCAATCATTTTTTGCACAGTTTTTATTGATCTGTCTCGCGGAAAGTACGACTTCTTTTCTGGTTTCTCTTCCAGTGACGATCTCGACAACAGTCCGTTTCTTGACAACGACTTATTTTCCAAGTTCATTTTTTTCAATGCACTTCGATTATCTCGATCAGCCTCACTGTCGATCCAACGTCTCAACTCACTGTCCAAACGAACGGACTCGGACTGATTGATGTACATCGGACATTTCAGTGCCGGTATGCTTCTGTTGAAACTGTCTTCTACATTATTATCGTTTTCGTTTACCGTCCAGGATAACAACGTCCTGCTTTTATATCCAATCTCTGGCATGGTTATCGATAAATCAGCATCTTCGGTAATGAAATACGTGTCCTTTAGAGGTATCTTTGTCTTTGTCAAGGATGCGTTATCGGTTAGTAAATGGTTGCTATAAAATACGTTTTTGCTTCTCAGAAACAGACATTATTGTATTGTATAAAAACAGACATAATAATGTTATTTAACTTAAATGATAAGATTATGTCGCAAGAATAATGCATGTACCTAGACGGTAAAAACTTACCCCCAAAAACTAATCCTGACTACTAAGAAAAAGAAACCACATAAAGCAATCTTTAGTCTCTTATTTCGCTTGAAATTCTCGCTTAAATTTCCAAGTAGTTTATCATGTCTAATACACGTGCAACGGTCTTTCAGTGACGTTACTAGTTTCTTTAAAGTTTTGTTTTCCTAATATTATACGAAAATGTGATATTTATTTGAAAATCCATTCAATAAATTTGCATGATCTAATCGCTAATTCCAAAATATAGATTGCTCACCGACTTGAGTTGTGTATTTTCTTCCTTCAACTCCGATATTTCTTTCTCCAAAGAGGACACGTATTCTTTTTTCTTCTTTCGTGAAAGACAGGCAGATTCTCTATTTTTTATCATTCTTTGTTGTCTCTTCAGTGCCCTTAAATTGCACTCTTCAGTGTTTCTCAGTGTATCCACGTAAGTGACTGGTTCGTTCTTCACGATTAACGGCGGGGAATGCGTTTTATCCTGCACCACTTGGAACTGCATGTAATTCATGGTATTCGGTTTGCTTGCGACATCAATTTTGTTACATAATACACCGCTATTTTTTAAAAGAATAGGAGTCGCTGACTCTGCACTTGTTGGACTAGCATTTGATACAGACTTGATTATTTTCACATTCTGTGGTAATACTGTGACTTTTGATTTTACCGAATCAATATTTAGAGAGTTCTGTATATTCTGTTTGTTTGTTGGAAATTTCACGGGATACAACACATGTTGCGAGTTCCCATTTTGTGCAATAGTAATACAATCTTGAAAGGCGACAGCACTTTGAGACTTGCCTGTAAAAATGTATTTAACACACATTCTTCATTGAAAAAGCTTGTAGCAACATATTTACCTTCCTGTATACATTGTGTAATATCCATAGGTTGGATATCTACGTTAGTTTGCTTGTTAGATTTTTCCTTTGGAAGAATATACTTCGTATGTTTATTACTTTCTTTCTTTATAGGTAAAAGTTCAACTTGCGTTGTGTCTGATACATGTAGAGTTGACAAATGAGATGGCAAAGTTGCATGCTGTGGAAGAGAAATCAGTGATCTTGAAATAAAATAGAACATATTGAGTTACCAATTGATGTTTGTTACATGTATAAGTGTCCAGATTGAATGCAGTCTCAAGCGTTTACCTTTGTGCTTGTGTTTGTATTTTGTATCAAAGAGTTTGATATCTCTTGTATTGAACATATTGTTACTTGTTTGTCTGAATCATTAGATTCTGAACAACTAAGGCTACTAGGTGATGATGGAAACTGTGTATAAGGACTTTCAGGTTCTAATTTAAATTCACTTTTGAGATCAGTTATGAAGTTGTCCAACTCTGCAAAATTCAGAAAAAAAAAATAAATACAAACTATATCTTACAAATACAAACTATATCTAATAAATACAAACTATATCTTACAGATATCATCATATTGTGATGTATACCTGATGTATCAATAGTTTTAAAGATTGAGAAGTCAAGAAAATCTTTTGCTTCTTCTTCACTTGTGGTTTTATCATAGTTATGTACTGGTGGTTCTTTTTCTGGCAAAATAGATATTCCTAGTTCAGTGCTCCATGATTGAAACAGATCATCACAAAACTGAGGAAGTATATTACTGTCTTCTGTAAAGTATCCCACACTCAAAAAATAAATTCTATATCCAAAATATCTATTATAACATTTACAATAAACTATATACTATTTTCACAAGTGATCTCTTACTTATATATGATCTTTTCTTACTTGAATTTTTGCAAAGAGAATTGTTTGATACTTTATCCACGGTTTATATGTGTATACACACATATTTACATTAATCATTGCTTATTTATAAATAGCAAGAGATATAAGTGTGAAAAAGCATAAAAAATATTACATTTACTTAACCTAAAAACTCGTGTTCTGGGAACATTGGATACTGTAGTGATGCTCTGTTAAATCCTTAGTGTTCTTTCGGCTTCACAGAACGTCTTGAGAGAACGTGTGACCTATCAAAGTACAATCACAGTGAAAAAAAATTGATAGACAAGTAAACAACATGATCGTGTGAGCAGAATTCAAAACTCAGGGAGCCGGATAGAACTGGTGGATAATATAAATAAATACGCAACAAAACTGTGTATGTACAAAATAAACATGCGTGTTTACATATATTTATGACAATAAATATATATGTGTATCTTTGCCTACTTTGTTGTATGACAAATTTCTGCTCCATGTAACTCTTCGACAAGTGTTGATAAAGCATTTATAACACATATGTAACATTACACGCCCCCGTTATCTGTGGTTGTTGTGGTATTATACTCCATCACTCTATTATCATTAGATACGAATCAGGGGACCGCTTCAGGTTGGTCCATACGCCATTCTAAGTCTAATGATAATTAGCGACTAAAATAAAGAAACAGGTGGTAACACACCCAGTAAATTGCCCAAAAATATATCAACTGCGTAACTACGCGCGTCCGACCGTTACGGCCACCATTACCATCGCAATAGAGCCACGGAATAGAGCTGATATCGCGCTCCTCGAACTATAATCTACGTACACAAATCAAGTTTTTTTGTGTTCATTTATTTTTAGGTCTTATGTTCACAACCAGGAAAGTTTTCTTAACTGTGTTTTAAAAACACACCTTGTTGTTCACCAATCGCGTACAAGAACAAAATTTAGCGTGACCAATAGAAAGTTACGTCGCGCTTGACCATAAAAGGCAGGAAAGCCAAGTGCTGATCGTCATGTATGTGATATTATTCATGGATTACTATTATTATTATTATTTTGTGGAAGCGTGAGTGTGATGCGCGATTATCTTCCTTTTACTTTCTTCTAAGTTACCGCACCTTCTAGAGATCTTGTGAATAAATATTATCAAATTGTTGTATTTGAGGTAACCGCGATTTATCAACAATGTCAACGGTAGCAAGTCCTTTAGCTGTTGCAGGAAGCCGACAGTTTGGAGCACCGGTGCGTACAGAAAATGGTAAGAAAACGGACGACGACGGTGTTTGGTTATACCTGCATTTCGGAACTTAGGAACTTGTCACATGTCATTAATTACTATATTTTGTTAAAAGACGTGGAGATTGTAAATATATAAAAAAACAATGATATATTGATATATATCAAAGTTGCTGTTTTAATCTTTATGTGTAAAATCACAAAATTACATGATATTGTCATAATATAAATAAACAAAATACTAATTATTTTATACAAAATATAAATTTTTAATATTATGCACTTATTGAGATGTATCAATGTTTTTTTTTTCAGTTATGGCTGCTTGTGCTATTGCCAACATAGTTAAAAGTTCTTTAGGTCCAGTTGGTTTGGACAAAATGCTGGTTGATGATATTGGTGTATGTATTCTTGTATTTTACATAATTAAGAAAAGAAATTTGAAAGAAAAAATAGTACTGAATATAACTTCTGCAGGATGTCACTGTTACCAATGATGGCGCTACAATCTTACGTCTGTTAGAAGTGGAACATCCAGCTGCACGAGTTTTAGTTGAACTAGCTCAGCTACAAGATGAAGAAGTTGGAGATGGCACCACTTCTGTTGTACGTGTTTTATTTTTATTAATCTATCATTTAAAAAAGATGATAACAATCTAGTTTTTTTTAATTTAATTTTACGTGCTTGTTAGGTAATAGTGGCAGCCGAGCTTTTGAAAAATGCAGATGAACTTGTGAAACAAAAGATTCACCCAACTTCAGTCATCAGTGGTTATAGGCTTGCTTGCAAGTAAATGTCTTATATTAAATAAATTTCACTCTATTGTCAACTTGTTACATATGAAAAACTTTATACAAATTTGACATATATTATATAATTATTTCTTATAAAATTAATTTTTCCAGAGAGGCGTGCAAATATATTCAAGAACATTTGACCGTCAGTGTGGATGAACTTGGAAGAGATTGTTTAGTCAACGTCGCAAAGACGGCTATGTCCAGCAAAATTATCGGAGCGTATCCTTTTGATGTTATTCAAGAATTAATTTATTTATCAGTCTGTTTTGCAACAATTAGCGATAATCAATAATTTGTGTAAAATATTTTCCATGACTAAAAATTAGGGATGATACGTTCTTTGGCAACATGGTAGTCGACGCCGCTAATGCGGTGAAGATCTCTGATGGAAAAGGCGGTTTCTTATATCCGATCAAAGCGGTCAATGTCCTGAAAGCTCACGGAAAGAGCGTTCGAGAATCGGTTTTGATTCAGGGATATGCTTTGAATTGTACTGTTGCCTCTCAAGCGATGCCGAAAAGAATAGCAAACGCAAAGATCGCGTGTCTTGATTTTTCACTGCAGAAAGCAAAGATGAAGTTGGGCGTTGAGATACTCATTACCGATCCCGAAAAACTTGAAGCAATACGTCAACGAGAAGCAGATATTACGAAGGAACGCATTCAGAAAATTCTAGCTACTGGGGCCAATGTTATTCTTTTGTCCGGTGGTATTGACGATTTAAGCTTGAAGGTACAGTCAGTGTGTTTGATAATTGATTTTGGTAGATAATTTTTGTTTTTAAAAACGGAACGCAATACACAAATTTCTTTTGTTTGTAGTATTTTGTAGAAGCTAAAGTTATGGCAGTACGTAGATGCAAGAAAGCCGATCTGAAGAGAATTGCTAAAGCTACAGGTGCGCAATTCCTAACTTCGCTGACCAATATGGAAGGGGAGGAGAGTTTTGACGCTAGTTTCTTAGGAGAAGCAGCTGAGGTAGTGCAAGAAATGATATGCGACGACGAGCTTATTCTTATTAAAGGGTATATTTAATAATATATTATTATCGATATAGATAAAAAAATTGACTTAAATTTGACATTATATTTCTTTTACATCAATTAAATATATGTTTATTACTTTTTCTTCAACTTCAAGCCCAAAGGCACGTACGGCAAGTTCTATTATTTTACGTGGACCAAATGACTATTACTGCGATGAGATGGAACGTTCGATACATGATGCGTTGTGCGTTGTCAAAAGAGTTCTGGAAAGCAAAAGCGTCGTCGCGGGAGGAGGTTGCGTGGAAGCTGCGCTTTCTATATATCTGGAGAACTTCGCAACATCACTGGTCTCATTGAATTTTACATCTTTTCTCTTAGCTTCTCCTGTGTTGACACGAATATTTATATATTTCTGTGTTACAGAGTTCTCGAGAACAACTGGCCATAGCAGAATTCGCACGATCTTTATTAATTATACCGAAAACGTTATCGGTAAACGCAGCGCAAGACGCGACCGATCTTGTCGCCAAGCTCCGGGCTTATCACAATTCCAGCATAACGAAACCGGATCTCGTTGATCTGAAATGGTAACTTTGTTTCTTAATTTTTTGTGTAATTTTTTAATTGTATTTACAAGTTACTTGTGATCAATCAAAAAATTTATTCTTATGCTTGTGCAGGGTGGGACTCGATTTAATCGCAGGAACTATACGAGACAACAAAAAAGCCGGTGTGTTAGAACCGGCTATCTCAAAGATCAAGTCTTTGAAGTTTGCCACTGAAGCGGCTATAACTATTCTCCGAATTGACGATATGATCAAACTAGATCCCGAACCGTCGAAAACCAAATCTTATCAGGACGCTATGGAAGCTGGCGAATTAGAGGAGTAATATCATAAAGTGTATTTGTATCTGTTACAAAAATATGATGCATTTAAAAAAAAAAAAAAAAAAAGGGATTTGCAAATTTCACGAACTAAACGACAGTTACACAATTTAATTAGTACTAAGTATATAGTTTATAGTTCAAATATCGAATGTCACACAGTTCGATTCTGTGTACGCATAAAATCAATTTGAAATAAAGCTTTTTAATATTATAATGTGTGCTTTATGTTTGTATGTCAAAAAAAAGAATATCACAAAGCATAATTCATCAGATCATGTATTGTATAATAAATATTTACCAAAAAGTCATTTTATCGCTCAAGGAAAAAAGTAATAGCAAACTTCCTACAAGCTTTTGTCATTTTAAAAGATGGGACACGCTAAACTTATATTTCTTTGGTTTATACAAATAAGTTTTATGTTTGAAAAGATTTTTTAATTGGTATAATAAAACCACGATATATATTTACAGCAATAGATCACATTATAATAATAAAAATTATCCATGTCTATACTATCCAAAACATGTAATACTAAACGTGTTTCAAATAACGTGATACGTATTTAAATTTTCATGATTCAAGAAAATATGTAACGTGTATGTGTGTATGTGTTTTATACAACAAAAACGTCACATGCAGTAATCAATAAATTTCACACAATACTAAAGTAAGCTTCAAACCTCAGTTGTTTTAATATCGCGCACATTATAAAAGACAGCTTACAAATAAACGTTTCAGTAACTTACATAAGAAATTATTTTATATAATATTATTGTATAGTTAATACAACAGTTTATTAATGGAAAATAACGGAATAACAGTTTTAAGTATTATGATATGTATATTTAATACATATACACACACATATATATATATATATATATATACGTATATTGTATAATCGTTTATAAACGATAATCAACTCGTGTCTAAGATCGTCTATAAACGATATCTAATTTTTATGAGTGAAAAGTGATGCAATAAATAAATCTTATTTACAATACCATGTTTGCTATTATGCTAAGTTTTTCAAGTTTGATGACACATATTTATAAACTGCTTTTTATATCTTAATTGCTACTTTTATTTCTATATTTACAATGCAAACTTACGACTTTTGTTGTAAAGTTATTTTTTAATAACTGATTAGTTTGTTAAAATATATCAGTTTTTTTTTTTTTTCTATAATATGCTTGTGTACTACATAAGAGACAGTCTTACAAACACAACAACAAATCACTAGATTATTCTCTCTGACATTCTTTTCAGAAATTTATTACTGGTGGTGTTACTACAATAATATTTATTTTGAGTAATAGAAGCATTGTTCAACAGTGATTATAATATTCGAAAAATAAGTATTATTTTGAATCACACCAGAAATAAATTTCTATAAGGTAGATTATAGTACACACTATTTTCTTTCAGGAAATAGCTAGCACCATAATTAAAATATTTTTTAGATCATGCGTAACAAAATTGCCTTTGTTCTCTTTCTGTTCTCTTCTTTAGACTATTTATTAAAGAGCAAAATATTTTTCATAAAAATATTTTGAATGAAATCAATATCAATTTTAGTCGTAAGTAAAGTATTGTAAAACAATTGCAAATTTCTACAATTCGGCTTGCTTCTGTTGTGATTAATAGTAACTATTTAGTTTCTTTGTATGTTACTCTTCTCCCATATATAAAAAAAAAAAAAATAAATAAAAATTATACTTTTTGACGGTAGAAAAATAATACATAAAATTATTATTCGCAACCAGAGTAACTCTTCCATTAATAACTGTTTAACATTACAAGTAAATGGTATTTATAAGTACTATAAATAAATTTAATTATTTTCTTGGATTCATAAATTAATAACTAGAAATACATATGACTTATACATAAAAATATCATATTATTTAATACTTTTTAATCTATAAAAAGTAATTTATATCAAAAATTGTGTTTATCCTATGTCAATAGCATTGTCTATGCAGTTGTTTGGACCTTCTTGTAATATAGACTTAATAGACTTAAGATGTTATTATAATGCGATGTTGTAAAATATTCTTCAACTATTTACTAAGTCTATTTACAAAACCCTGTTCGGATTTATATGATTGATGACCGATTTTAAAAAACAAAAATTCAGAAAGGAAATAAAATATTTCATCTAAATTAAAAAAGTAGTCTGCAGCATGTATGTGTTTTTTTTTTTTTTTATGTATGAAGAAATGCAATGTGATAAATATAAATTACACAATGTTCAATGTGCATCTTCCTAAACCAGGGATCTATAATGAAATAATGAAATATTTTCAATATATAGTATTCTGTGTATAAAATTACTGAATTCTTTTAATGAATTCGCGCGCAGCGTTTTTCAACTCGCAGCACACCAAACAAGAGCTAATCGTATCAAGGCACGCCATCAGTTTCTTTTTCATTCTCCGTTTCTATACACACACGCAAACACGCACACACTCTATCTCTCGCAAAGAAATAACAAAGAAGATTTTGAATAAAATAGTGATCTGATCTATAAATCGATGCTTTCTGTTTAGTCACTCAAGTCGACAAGAGTTGACTTCTGATATCATTTGTACTTTTTATTAGATTTGTGTCGTTGTGTGTCAGTGAAGTCAACTTATTACCAACTCTTCTTTTGCTATGAGTTTGTGCGAATAAAATGCGTTTTATTTGTTACACGAAGTTACCGAGAGAGTTACTTCAGCTAACTCAAGTCACAATAAATGGAAAGCATCCGATAAAAGTTCAATGTTTTAAAAACTTTTAAACATATGACCAGTGAGGTCTGATCAGTGAACAGATTATTACAGTGATAGGTATTCAAGTGAAAAATAGAACAATCGCAATATAACTAGATAAATAGACAATTTTGATAAATATTTTTTTACTTTGCTTGACCTCTTACTCAATTTGTTCGCTTATTCTTTAGTTTTTTTTTTTTTTTTTATTGCTTCTTTTTGATCTTTCCTCAAATCTTTCGCGGCACGCCAGTTGAAAAACGCTGCTTTGATGTCTTTACTTAAACTTGTGAAAAAAAAATCGAAATGTTATTTTGATATTTTTTTTTTTTTTTTTCTGCAGAGATGAATACGAATACTTTTCTCTTTTGTGTCATTGCCAATACTCAAACTAGAAAAAATACCTTTACAATGACGGGTTCTCGAATTTTGGTCCTTTTGTGACTACGATCTCAGCATATGACATTTGTTGGGAGATTTCTAATACTTGGAACTTCTTTAGAACCAGCAATGTGTAAAATTTCTGCGCAACCTGCAGTAAAAAATAGAATTATTTGGTTGAATAAGAAAAGTTCTTTCACACGAAAAATAAATTTTGTCGCTTTCTACTTACCTGTTTGCGATTATTTTTGTAAGCCATTTCCGATAGCGTTAATTTATCTTTGGTATCTAGTTTGTTCTTAATAACATGATACATATGCGCTGCTCTTTTGTTAAGAACGCGTTCCTCAAACTGTTCATATGTCTCATCCACTTGTTGTTCCTCTTGCTGGAAAATATAAAAAATGATGAACGCAATTAATCAATATTTTTTGTTTAGAAAGAAATATTCTCATGCTATCTACATTGTGTTTGATATAAAATTATTTTTAAATAAATTAAATTACCGGTCCTACGGAAGGTGGGAACTCATAATCTTCATGATTCCACGGTGTGGCAGGTCCTCTTTCAGAAATTGCACCAGGTGTATGCGCTGGCGGATGATGCTCGTCATAACCCATGTATGAAACTTGTTGTGTCTGTTAGAATCACATAATATCGATAAGTTTTTCATAATGATGACAGCATAATTTTCAATCGAGAATATTGTACGACGAAAATACGTGTGTCAACTTACTTGATCGTAACCCATGTTCTCCATCTGCGGCATATCGGACGTTTGCGCAACGCTGGCGGCTTCTTGTGTCTGCGCGGGAGATGCTTGTTGTTCCTCGTGCGTGCCGAGTATCGAGCCGACTTCAGCTGGCGCAATTTCCGAGCTCGCCAGAGGCGCTTCGGTGGTCGGCGGTACTTCTGACGATTCCGCAGAAGGCACAATACTGCTCATATCGGAAACCGACGGTTCCGCTGGCAAAGGTACATCGAGTTGCGTTTCTCCAGGAAGACTATGTTGCGTAATCATGCTCGGTATCTCCACTGCCTCAGCAGGAGGCTGGCTAACCTCCGCAGGAGGTGCTTTCTACAAAATATAATAACATTTACATTGATACACATTGTGTTATTAAAATTACTTTTGCTTTTTTTTTTTTTTTTTTTCAGAAAAACATTCTTGTACCTTCGACGCATTATCGTGAATCTCATCGTCTTGCGCTGCTTTTCGTTTTCGTCCCGCACGTTTAGTGAGAACACTTTGTTCCAAAGTCGATGCCTCTCCTTCTGGTGCATCTCTCATCTGTTCCAAAGGCATGTTATCATCCTCAGTTCCAAGTCGTCCAAAGTCTTCGTGATCATAAGATTTGCTTGTCAGATGTCTCTGGTAATTCTGTTGCAATAATGTTTGATAAAAAATATATAAACTTTAGGAAAGTTGCGATAATTTTAATAGTACGACGTAGCATTACCTTAAATAGAGCGCGAGCTGGTATAGGTCTTCCTGGCAGAGCAAACAGCTTCTCGACTCCGCCCGTTTCTTTCCAGTGCATTAATCTTTTCGTAGGTGGTGCCAAGTCCAACGTCGTGACAATATCGCTGGTGTCGGATAGCTGTGCCTTCATTTCTTCGCCAGAAATATTTTTCACCTCATCGACGATGAGCTTACGCTTGCGCTTAGCTTTTGTGAAACCTGCAAGACAGACGATGAATTCTCTAGTAGTTGCTAAAAAAAAAAAAATATGCATCAATATTGTAACAGACATAACAAAACATTTACCTTTCAAAGCTGACGCGTCGATCGGTGCTAACGCAAAGCTTTCTTCTTCATCATGTAGCAATGTGGTTTGATCTTGTGGTAAAGGTGGCTGTTCTTCAACATTATCAATGGCGTGTTCTTCTGGTATGACTGGTGGAGCTGGTGTAAAGCGTCGACTGGCAACGCTTATTCTTCCCTCAATTTCTTCTCCCGTTGCAGCTGGTGTAGCCGGTCTAGAGCCATCAGAGCTACGCATCCAATAAATTAGTAATCACATATTGATAGTTTGATCGTTAAAATCTGGAAACTATTCTAGAGATCAAATAAATGAATACCTCATGCCTCCCATTGGGGATGGTGGACCACCAAAGTGATCGCCCATATCTTCATCAGATTCATCGTGTACGGAAGCAGCAGCACCTGGAGCTGCACCTGCTTCTTGTTGTTCGGTTATTGAACTAACTTCAGGTACAGGTACTTCGCCCATTGGAGCTTCATCGAACAAACCGCCTTCAAAAAGGCCACCCGCTAAGAAAATTTTATGAAAATTACAATTATTTCCAATCGCGATCAAACGTGGTTACAAAAAGATGGTAAATAATGTTTATCATACATATGATATCTTGACCAAGATGACCACCAAAACCATCGTCTCTAATGGGTGTATCAATGTCCATAGGTTGGGCTGTAGAAGATGTTCCTGCTACTGGCTCTTTTTCTTTCTGTTCCAGTGCAGTTTCTATCCCAGGACCATCACTAAACAACATATGACTCTAAAAACGCATAGATTATTAAATGATTAACTTAAATTATAGAATGTTTAAGCATTTAATGTTTATGTTATATAAAGAAAATAAAACTATTAAAAAATGGAATATTATAAGTACTTGATCTAATGATGGCTCCATGCCACTGCCATGTCGTAGCAATTCTGGTGGTTCTGCATCAAAACTCATATCACCAAAACCTTGATCGTGTGTAACCAAAGACAAACTGCCATAATCCTCTCTCATAGTTATTTCTTCTGCTCTAGATTGATTCAAACTAAACTGAGCCTCAATATCAACATCCCTGAGCAACAAAATAGATATCAAAAATAAATTATAAAATATTCTAATGTTATTAAATTTATGAACGAAATTTTAACATCACTCTTACTTAAGCTCTGGCATAGCAGTATCAAAGTCATGAAATACTTCTGGTAATGTGATAGCTGTTACAGCTGCTTCTCTATGTTCTTCTGGCAGATCTACCATGCCAGGCCTAAAGGCCATTTTGATCTTTACAAAAGCCTCATTGCAGTCAGCCAGTAAATATTTGGCTTTTCTTGAGTAGATTCTCACCACTCCCAATAATAAGTGCCCGGATGTTCTTAGAGCCATTTTAACCTAAAACAATAAAAGTAATTATAACAAAATGATATATTTTGACTCAATATTACAACAGTTTTTTAGAAATTGACAAGCAAACCAAAGAACTAAGTAATAGACAGAGATTAAACCTCTCAGTTTATCACATAATTTACCTTTGGTTGTAGTATACCATCTACTGACTTCTCTATGTTGGTTTCAAATACATGTGCCTTGGTCAATTTCTTATCCCAATGAGCAGCCAACCATATACGGGCCAGAGGGCCCTTTTTGGCCAACACAAAATGTGCATAAAACATGGTTCTTGTAGTTTTCTATCGTCAGTCTGTAATTGAGTTAATGAGTTAATTATACTAAATAACAATATGAAATCAAAGGAAGAAGAAACAAGAAGAGATCGGAAAATATCCAGTAAATGTTTCGCTGCACAAGTTTAAACACATTGACGTATAGCGTGACACAAACATTCTTTTCTGACAATATATCACGTCCGATGTAGAAAAAAAGGTTTCAAAAACTTGAACAGGACCTTCGCAGCGGCGCGCATCACGCGCGCTAGCATTTAACGCGTGAAACAAGTTTACATTAAAAGTCAAACAGCGAGCGTTGCCGAATTTACGAAAATATCAACATCAACGCACAAGATGGCGTTTCTGTTTATGTAGAAGTTTTGGCGGTTATGAGGGAGTAACGTCAGACGATCGGTACCGGAGTTATGTGATGCGTATACGGCGAATTGTTGAAATCTCGTCTCGTTGTTAGGCCGCGCAGAGCCGTAACATATTTCACATAAAAACACGGAGCAACTGTGACAATTACTCAAACCATAGGTACAATACGGTAGACCTCGTTACAACAAGTACACCGGAAACTTGTACGATTGCGCGCGGTCACTAGGAACACTCACGCCACACGCACATTTTCTTGTCCGCAAAGCCGGATTCACAATGATGCAAGCCGATTGGTTCAATTCTGAGGATTTTGCGATTTCAACTTGCGTCTATTGTTTCCCTACCAGAACACCCCCTACTCTACAGCCATTCGCTGCTAGCAGGTGTTCCCGCGCTACCCCCATCTTGCCAGTTTTTCTTTCTTTATGCGCAAACCGATTCCCTTCTCTATCTGATCAACCAATACGATTGGCCAGTTCCTTGCGAATTATCTCAATGCGCATTCAATAAAAGGCTGCGTTCCTACATTCGCCAATACTAAAAATCTATAACACATATGACGCGAAGTATAAATTTTTAGTATTGGCAATGAATATCGGAACGCACAGCTGAACTTCTTTAATCTGTTCATTCCATACTACTGTTGTCTGCTACTGTGAGGAGACGGTTGTCAAATGTCAATTTTCGTTGATACGTTAATTGTCGTTGATCTGTCACGTCTTCGGCGTGGTGCGACTGTGTCAATTGAGATTTTCACTGCTCAATTTCGCGTAGTAGATTCTTGAAATTGTTGCGTTCTTCATAAATTCGAATGTACAACACTGCGTATTCTCGGCAAATGAGATCGTTTGTTATAAAACAACGTAATCGCGCGAATTATCGGTGTTGTTAATGTGTTGATCATGTGTTAGATCTGTGTGTGTTTTTCCAAGAGATTCTCATTTTAACAAAAAAGAAGCGTCAGCGAGTCAATCTTTTCTTCTTATTCACAAGTCAGAAGGGAATTATGTAGCTTACAATGGTTGCAAGCGCAGCTACTGATATGACCGGATCCATATATCATGAGCGACAAGTAATTTAATGTTATTACACGTTATTTCTGTATTATTGCTACACATTACACGTATTGAGCAGAAAAACGTTGTCATGAGATAAGCAAGAAATGTACTGACACAACAAGTTAAATATCTGTGACATTTGCTTTACTATGAAAAACAAACAACTGTTTTTGTAAAATCAATATGTTTAATGTATTGTTTGACAATTGCAAATCGAATTGCAGGTGAAGGAACTCTGTGCGTTACATGCACTCAACAATCTGTTTCAAGAACGTGATTTCAGCAAGCAAGAATTAGATCAAATCTGTTATAGCTTGAGTCCCGATGTCTGGATCAATCCTCATAAGTCATTGCTTGGACTTGGCAACTATGATATTAATGTTATTATGGCTGCTCTCCAAAGAAGAGGGCGAGAAGCTGTGTGGTTTGATAAACGTAGGTCTGTATACAACAGTTGCATATGTAGAAACAATTAACTTTTTGCATTTGTTTATTTAGATAATATGTTTAAATTGGATCATTATTTATGAAGTTTTATTTTCTATTTTAGGGATCCTAAGTGTCTTCGCTTAGATAACATAGAAGGTTTTATACTTAATGTTCCAACTGAATATAAGTTGGGTTTTGTGTTACTTCCTTTGAAACGGCGTCACTGGATTGCTCTGAAAAAGATTCATGGTGCCTTTTACAATCTTGATTCAAAATTGGACTCACCGCAATTAATAGGAAAGGTGATTACAATATAATAAACTTTTTACCAGAGAACATATGAAGATCAAGAATTCAAATGGAAGTTTCTAAGATGCAGATCTAAGCCTTGAACTTTAACAGATGTTAATACAAGATCATACATAATTTTTATTTACACAAGTTTAATGACATAATTATTTGGATTCTTGTTAAGCAATATATATACATATATACATATTTTAACATAATAAATTTAAGTAATTATTAACTATGTTGCATCTTATATAGGACAACGATTTACTCATATATCTAAAGGACCAGATAGATAGCAAGGAGAAGGAACTTTTTCTTGTTGTTTCTAGAGAGATAGACAGTAATCAAGGATGGTTGATAGATACGTGCGAAAATACAGGCGACAATAACATAGATCATGATTCCATTAGGTACATTGAGGATGAATATCCAGATATAGATTTGAAAAAGTCAGAGTCTAAAGAGATGAATGAGAATAACGAAATTACAGATAACAAAAATTCAAGATAATTGAAACTATTCTCGCCATGTTTTCTCTTAATTGTTTATTTATTATTGTCTTGTTGCAAATTTAAGAATAAGAGCGATTTACTATTTTTTTACACGGAAATGCTCAGAAAACTGAACAGAATGAAGAAAAGTGAAATAATGGAAATCAGACTTAAACGTTCCAAACATTTCATAAAGTGTTTTGAACATTCTACACGTGATATAATATAGTTTTCTTCTCACATTCAATGTCAAACATAACATTCTTTTTCCAAAGTTATGTGTGACATCATAATATAAGAAAACAACGCATTTCCTAACTAAAAATATTGCTTTATTAAAAGCAATAAAAAGCTCTGTCACATATAAAAGAATAAGTGGTATTTAAATCACTAATCACAAATATGTGTTACATATTTATATGAAAGAATATTTATGTGTAAATATTTAAAATCACAATTTATTTGTTGGAATAATTATCCTTTTGTACTTTGTGAAATGAACACACTTTGTAATATGAAATTGTTATAATACACACAATCCTGTGTCTTTTTTTACATGACAAACTATTGTGATATGTTTCATGTATTTAATTTATTCTATATGTATATATAATATATATA
>QVOB01019391.1:0-23926 GCA_014839585.1 Pseudomyrmex concolor | reverse complement strand
TCCATCCGAATCGTTTCTTTCGGACTCGGAGATAAACAAAAATCGCACGTATCTGGCGAATAAGACCGGACTCGTGAGTTTTTTGGACGTTGCAAACAGTTGAAGCGCGAACGGGTCAGCAATGAGAGGAGCGTCTGGCGAGAGCTGTCGCGCTACGAGAGAGCGTTTTGACATTTGTTTCTCCCGAAGAATGAAACGACAATAATACGCGATGCTACTGTCTGTGCGTTTCGAACATTTGTCAATCGACGCGCAGTCGTACGACGCGCAGATGAAAGTCGACGCACTCGAAGTGCAAACTGCTTGCTCTTAGCATGCGAGTTCGTAGTACAAAGAGAAAATACGCACACACATATGTGCGACGCATTTACGGCGGGCAGCGTTTTACAAGTGTACAGCGAAGTGTTCCGTGAAGCATTGACTTTCTTGGCTCCCGAACCGGTATATATTACGCAAATGCTGCCCCCAAGACAATTCGCCACCTTCGACACGAATCTCTAAGTAGACTCTATTGTTGCCGGAGCTCTCAAGGTTGCGTGGAAAATTACTAAAACCATATATCAATCGAGCTGGTAGAATTTATGCTTCGTCGAGATCGCGCGAGTAACAAATTATCGCAAGGTTATCCGATTTTCCCTTTTATATTGCGTAATATCTCGCGATCGTTCGTGGATACATTTGAATTAATTCGATGAACGTAGTTTAAACTTACGTTCTTTAATAATATGCTGTTCGTTATTAAAAATACTGTTTACGTGCCAAACAAGTAGATATTTATTTATATTTGTTTTTTAACGGAGAAAATCCCTTGATATAAAAAAGAAAATCTAAGAAAAAATATATTAAAAAATAATGAAAAGTAAAACAAGGATAAAACTAAGTTAAAAATATTATTATCTTAAATATCACGATTTTATTGTAAAAAAATTTATTGAGTGATAAATTCGATATTATGGAAAATGTGTTTTTCACAATTCGCTCGAGCAACTTGTTAACCACACCACATTTCTACTTTGTTACCGAAGAGGAAACCATTCGTTGCAACAAAAGGCGGGCATTGTGCAGATCCACGACTGCGGCGATACATTTCCAGGAGGCGGGGAGATGGGCGACTCGGAAACTCGAAGAATTCTTCTCGAAATCTTTTCCTTGTTATTTCCCGATAGACTTTTTTTTCGGGGAAAGAGCGGGTCGAGTGAAGTCCGACGCGAAATTGCGACGGTTGAGAGTACAAACGTCGTTTGGCTATCGCGGAAACGTGTGGAAATTCGAGAAGCTTACTTGAGAAAATTCGATTCTCGAAAACCATCGGAAAATCGTCGCCGAACAGTCATATCGACCGTGCTGTATATGTATAATATAATAGCTTCACCGCGTTGAGTTCATTTTCTCGCGTCATTTTAACAAGCTCTTATCATATACTTTACGTCATTATAAATACCGCCACGTGGGAAATAATCGACGTTTCTTTCATACGCGAACAATAACGTTTCACGAGAAAACGATGAAATTAAAGATTACTTTTTGCGCGACACTTGTGCGATTTCATTCAAATAAAATCATACTCACGCAAATACACACAATGCGAGAAAACGAAGAAATTTCTTAACTCGCCGTAGTTTGAAGCTCTTTGATTGTGTATAAAAGCTGGAGAATAAATATTTATGGCACATCGAACACGTTACGTTTCACATCGTCACTCTTCCGTCTGCGTTGCAGCTATCAACTTTATTTATTTGTCGAATGCAATTAAAACGTGAAACACACTCCGGAGCAACGTAAACGCGAGCTATCAAAAGTACATTTCATGGGAAATTGATTGTCCTTGTTAAATCGCGCGATCCGTAGAATAAACCATTTACCGTTTATTGTAGGAAATGCGTGGGAGAATTCCGTGCAATTCCTAAAATACTCGGGAATTGTAACGGAGAAATAATATCACCCTCAATTTCGCGAGAGAGAGTTCGCGAGAAGAGATACAGTTTTGTAAACGTTATCGCGCAAACACGAGTTTCACGTTAATGAAGACGATCATAAAGTGACTATGAGCGAGACACGACGCGATCCGCGGGTAAAAATGTCGAGCACATAAATCGCAAACTAGATAAAATAATCTCGCCTTCGGCAATCATTAAATTTAATTCAAATAACTACGTAGTGCGTTATTGTTAAATTTATCGGGAATATAAACAATAAATGTTTCACACCGCATCTACAATCGAGTGCTTTTGATAATCGAATAAAATGTAAACTAAAATTACACACACACACACAAACATATTGTATAACATCAACAAATTTATTTCATTCGAAGCACAAAAGCAAACATGTGGTCTTGAATTTTTACATTTCGCGATTTTTGCATTTCGTCCCGGATTATTCTCTCGCACTGGAACTCTAACCATTCTTTTTTAAAACGCTCGTGCACAACATATAGCTGTCACAATTCGGTGTGGTTGATGGTTGCTATGTTACCTTTTTTGTTTATATCCCGAATGAATCGACACGCAACCGCTAGGTGACGTCGATCGGCAAACCGTTTCCCGTATATAAAAAAACGATCGTAGGCAATTAAAACCGCAGGCCGAGGGCATTTTGCTTATAACTTACTTGGCGCGGAGGCTACCGTGATCAAGAAGGCGGTTCCTCCTGGGCGAGGCCTCGCCATTGCACATCGGCGAGGCTGACCCTTGCGAATACTCCTAACGTGGGTATGTCGAGCGCATAATTTTTGGTAGTCGGGATCTGCGTTCGCGCTATCCCGGATACACGAAAGCAAAAGATAAAAATAAAAGAGCGGAAAGTTCTGAAATTAATTTTTAAAACGCACATTTATCTCGTTATATTTTTTTTTTTTATTTTCTATTTAAATGTACTTATTGTGCATTTGCATTTTTTCATTATATATATATATTTATTGTTGTTAATTTTGTGATATGTATATTTATTTATATGATTTTATATTGTGGCAATATACATACGATGAGAGAGATTGCATTTTATGCAATTTCATTTTCCGCATGCACTTTATTTTCCGAGAAAACATTATGCTAGTTTTTCGAAAAAAAAAACTAAAACAACATATTTTTCACATTAATAAATTCACGTAAATTTACTTACCTTCATAGAACAAAGTAAAACACCTCGGTGCTAAAAAGTTACATAATTGTTTTTATAACTTTACATAGTTTACTCGTTTGAATAATTGTAATTCCATTTCACTGAATTATTCTGAGATGTTGATCCGTTAAAGTTAGAGTCTCGTTGTGCAGTTACGTTTGTCATTAGATAGGCACGTATATATATACACACAAGTCTCTCTGGAGAACCAGAAGATGGATGAAACCGGAGGGAATCCAAAAGTGGAGTTGACATTACGCATTGTGAGTAGCTGAGTCGTGTCGCGCTCGCGTCAAAAATAGACTTTTGTGCCATAAACTTATTATACCGCGTTCAAGTGTGCGGATACATTTCACGTTCGCGTAGTTTACGCGAATCGCTCAATTTAATTCTCTATTTCCCCAATAGCGTCATATTACACGTCATGTATGTGTAAACGTAGTAATTAATTTACTGGAAAATAGCCCGCAGTTTAGGTTGACGTAAAAATTGTTAAAAGCGAAAATTCATCACTCGCTCGCTGCGATAGAGAAGTGCGTGCGTGTTTTACACCGACATTTTTCTGACGAGATTTATGACAAAATTCTCGACAGATAAGATCTCGTGCGTGACAAAGGGACGAGCAGCAGAAAGTTGAATCAGTTGAATTCCGCAATTCAGCGAAATGACCGGCGGCTAGTTTCCTTCCTCGAGAAAGTTCAAAACATGAACATATTTGCCCGGATATTGGGCTCACTCTTGGTTTTTCAATATTTCGCGAATATTTTGTTGTCTACATTCGCTGAAAATTGGAGACGTCTATACGGGAGGCGCGTTTAATTTATTTCGCTTCCAGTTTTTCTCATGTTTATTCATTCAAAAGCGCTCCGCGTAGGTAATAATCTACTTTTTATTTACTGGGCCGCGTAAATCGCGCGCGCCACACACGTGGAACATACATATATTCTGTTAACCTAAATATAGACGGTAAACGGCCGTATCCAAAATGAGATCTAAACATATCGCGTTCTGATTCTGGCACGTGTACGGACCTTGTTTCTCTTAATCTTCCGTTTCGGTGCAATAAAATCGAGTTGGTGTTATTGTTTACGTCTAATAATTCTGTAATTTTGTTATCTCAACCGAGTTTTTGCGGAACCAGTGAGGAGAAGGTGCATTTATTAATTTGTTTTTTTGTTGAAATAAATTTTGCAACGAGACGATTGTCTCGCGAATAAAACTGTTCGAGAATCGCAATATATCGACGAAATGATATACTTAATTCAACTCGATTAAAACCGTTGAACGAAGTGCATATAATGAGATTAACAAAGGTAACTTTAAAGTAAGTCCGTACGCGATAAAACATAAATGCAGCTTCCAATTAAGAAAACCGATTGCGTGTGTCGGTTTCGTTTACGACTCTGGCGCAAACTCAGAGCAATCAGTTTCTCAAAGCGCATCTATTTTTATCTCATTCTCACTGACAGGATCTGTCGTACGAAGAGTATTGATTTTCAGACGGATGCTGCGTAAGATCGCGTCGAAAAGAGAAGAGAAGAACGCCGGCGACTTCTACTATTCATGGTGGCTTCGTTTTCCTTTTCTCATCTCTCGCCACTTTGATCGTAACGCAGGACACGCGCTTCCCGCCGTCGCCTCATCGCCGAGAAAACTCGCCAAGGTACCCTTCAGGTGCACGTTGAACTCCGCTACGGAAGAACGTATTTTCTCTCGGAACGAAAATTGGAAACATACGCATGAGAAATCGCATTTTCTTATTTCCTTATTCCAATTTTTGTTGTAAATTCTACCTTAAATTTATGTTGTTATATCGCAAACTATTTGCCTCGTCGTCTGTTTTATATTTTTACAGTTGTAAATTTTATTTCGCAATAAAAAGGACTGAAACTTCATCGTTTTACGAAAAATATATAATGATAAACATGTAATATGTAAATATATACTGATACTTGATTTCTGTACAAAATTAAAAAATGTACCGTACACGTAAACGCCGTTATGCGCAGCGAATGTGTCGACTTTCGTGTTATCAGCTCCAAGTCGCGACCGTATCTTGCGGTTTGCAGTAATATGCAGTTTCATCCTCGGCAGTTCCTGGTAAGTATTATAAAACTGTCACGCATGCACGAGGAAAAGAATATAGAAAATATACAGAGCGCTTTGTTTTAATGTTCATCATGATGCACTTGCGCGTGGCTAAAGAGAAGAGAGATTACATTTTTCACCATTTCCAACCTGGGAAAACGCGTTATCGCGTGCATTTCAAAATAAGATATCTACTTATTTACTCATTTTGTCAACAAAAATGCACTGTTTTTTTTTGTTTTTTTTTAAATTGTGTCAAAATGTCACGGGAAAAGCCGAAAGTTCTTTACAATCTGCGCGTTATTTCTCGACTTTCTCAAAATGCGCGTCACCGTTGAGTATAAAATATCCAATAAAAAAAATGTGCGAGTGTGATTAGATGTCATTTAAGTGGCAGTTGCGAGAGACAACTATGATTTCTCGTGTCCTGAAACAAAAAGGACATATAATTTCTGATTAGAAACACGTGCGATCCCGACGATTGCGAATGTCTCTCTCTCTTTAAGAAATCTTCGTCTTTTTTTCGTTATTACGGAGGATATTCTCTTGAGAATTTATAGGTCGTAGTCAAGAAAACGAGTCGGGAAGCGCAGTAAACAGGATTAACTCAGCGACTTTATACATATTAAAAAAAAAAAATATAGATAAGTTGAGATATTTAAATAAAGATAGAAACTGCGTATATTTCTTTGTCGTTTCAAATAATAATTTTTTTTGTGACTGATAAAGACACGCAACATTTGCTTACGCACAAAGGAGCAGGCGACAATATACGCACGCTGTGCTATAGGCAACCATTCGTACCTCGCGATACATTCCAGATAAGCTTGATCGCAGCCAGGCGTTACAGTGACGCGATCGTGCGAGGTTGATGAACTTCTCGCGGTTTATTCACGCGCCGGTTCTTGCAGCAACTTGTTGACAAAGAGCTTTGTCCGCAAATGGTTCTGTCACGTTGTTTATTCATCTAACTAGATGTTTAATAACACGTTTCGCGCGTCTCGTGGTGATCACGCCGATGATTTACGGCAGATTGTGCGCTCAAGCAACACGCGGTTCGCCGCTGTTATCAAGAGGCACAGGGTAATGCCTCGCGTCAAGTTCATGCGCAACGAAGTGGTTAATATGAACGTGCTAATGTTGTCGAAAATTTGATACTTGAGACACGAGGTGTCTCACAAAACTGTGTCAACAGAATTAATATAATAAAATTGGTAAAGTTACAATTAAACAATAACTTTATATTAAATTTTTTATTTTTGTTTTATGATTCAATTTATTGATCTATTTATCGATTCATGAAAATAAATTCACTCCGAACGTTTGGCAACCAGTAATTACGCAAAGCTGATGTTCGTTTTCAGGATCAGTTTCACTTTCCTGACGATATGTCACGCTTTCGCGCGGTCACCGATTTTATGACGCATTCGCAATTTGTATTGACTATTCCCATTTTTTTGCACAAATGCGATGAGTAATATTATAAATTATTACTCAGGTACACGATGAATAATCGTGCACCGCCGAGTGCAATGATTCACCCGTCGGAATTTTTTAGAAGTCTAAAACAGACCATCGTCGCGCGTAAACAGAAACGCGGAACAACATGGTATCTTTTGACTAATGTAAAACAACGGCTAACGTGAGCCGAACAATGTTTCATTCACTGTCTGATTATTGTGTAGTCTCTCTTGCAGCGGAAATACTGTGAAGAAACGATGTGGTTCAATGGCGACATTGATCGGGTCTTTACTTCTCATAACGACGATTTTATATATATGTCGCGCCAACGTCAGGCCGCGCCCACTCGACTATACGCTGTTATTAAAAAATATAAATAAGAGAATTGTATAATAAAATCAATAAGTTATTTGCTCTTATGTGGCAATTTTATTCTCAAATTGTTTATAGTTGCATTAAATTTATAGTTGCATTCTGTTCAAAAGACAAATATAGAAGTGGTGATACAATGATAAATCACCGAGCTTTAAATTATATATAACATAATTGACTGCGTAACGTAATAGAGAAAGTAAAAGCTTCGTCTCATCTTACAATTCTAATACATGTAAAGATTATTCTGTTTTTTGTCACAGATAAGTGATTGCGCATAACTACGAGCGCACTGTTCCACATCATAAAGAAGATTCTGATCTAAGAGATTTTTAGGCCACGATTGTCCAATGCAAAGCGCCGTATCCGAGAGAATTGTTGAATATCTGGGCAAAAGTGCCAAAAGTTTTTCAAACGAAGGAGCCAGTGAAATGGCATCTTGTGTCGTCTGAAACAACGTAGAAATTTAGCGATTTTTCTATTCGAAAAAATCGTATCGTAATTTCCGCGAGAAAAATTTTTCAGAAAACAAAACTTTGGTCCGATATCATTCGCTGAAAAATTTTATATTATTGCGTTTGAAAATTAAAACGGAAATCGATCGAAATACTTACTTTGATTACAAGACAGGACAGTTTGCTCAACAAATCTGATTCACTTGCGCATTTTGTCAACTCTGGTAATTCTTTTTCTAGCTTATCCAGCAGATCATTGCTCACGTTCGTGATGTTTGTATTTTCCGACTTGGTCAATACGAGTCCCTTCAAAACGCAATTATAGACAGACAAGTACATCAAATCCGTATTCGCTTTTAAAGTATCGGTTAACTTGTTGCACGGGTTGGCGTTCTGAGCATCTTGTAGCAACAAATCACGCGTTTTTTGAGTCTATTAACATAAAAATAAAAAAATTGACACTTTGTACATTAAAAACGTACATAAAAATCTCTTTGTTAAAATTTGATCATTTCCTTGAACAAAAATTTATCTGATTTTCTTACGTTAGACAATATTACGTATACACTTCCCATATTGAAAGGCATGTAATCACTATGTCGTTAAATAATAAGGCAAGAGATAATAATAATTCATTTCATAATAATTTAATAGATAGTATGTTTGAATATTTACTAGGTCCCGTTCATGAGATAGCTCATCAATCGTTCGGTCCATCGATTTTTCTGATTGTTTTATACCAATATTTACGCCTTCGCGTACAAGTTTCAAACCCTGGTAAAGTTTATCTGAAAGGTCTTGCGGTAGAGAATTCGTCAAATCACCAAGCGTGCCAGCTTGGGCTATTTGAAACGTAATCTAAAAAATTAACCAATATGTATATTAATGTAAAGAGTATGCGACAAATACATACAATTATGTTACACAATGATATTCTATCTATTTTCCCTCTCCCTTTATTAAACATAATATTTTATATTAAATAAATGTGTTTATATAAAATAAATGTGTTAAATAAAATCTTGGTTTTTTCCCGGTGAAAATAATTACACAACAATCTACGCTCTTATTTTTGCAATCATTTGCTTTAACTTTTTGAAAAATATAATTCTCAACAAAAGATTGAATTCTACTTTCTTTTAAATTTTTACGATTCGTGGAGCTACAATACAACAGAGATTAAAAAAAATCGGTATACTTACACAAACAGCCAGGATAACGTAACTCATCGCCATTTTCGACATTGTTGCTTCAATTCTGCTTACTACTTCTACTGCTTACTACTTCTGAGCGACTTCGGTAGCAGTACTACATATGTGATCCAAACCGCAGTTTATATAAGAAACCACCGTCAACCCGACACATTATCAAAGTATACAAATCATCTGTCAAATTATATCAGTGACGCAATTCTACTAATTAGAATAAATCAAGTGACAAATGACAGCAAAAAGCAAAACATATCATTCACATATTATTCACAAACATATTATTCATTCAAGAAAACGCGAATTTTATTTGTGTGATTTATTGCTAAATGATCGTTACGCCGTAAAAATATGTTTATCGTTACATTTCTCCAGTTTTTTATGCAAATATTAAACTAAAAAGTATACATAATAATAACTTCCGCATCACAAACAAACGCTGTCGAGGAATGTAAAAAACGATAGAAATCTTTCTTTTTGACGACATGTCATCTTTTATTTTGATATTCTTGATATTGATTTTTTTAATATGACAAAAGTTTGGTGTGGTGTAATGTTATATAAAAATATATGAATTAATTTTTTGTAGCAAAAAACTACAATTGCGTGTTTAACTGTGGTGACACGTGGTTACAAACACTTGTTTCATTTAATCAGATCTTTACTCGCAACTCGAATTTCCGATACGTTTATTTAATTAGGCTGGGTGTGTGTGTGTGTGTGTGTGTGTGATGCGCACGTAACGTATGTACGTACACGCACACTAGTGCGTTTGCACATACAAATTCACCCCTATAAAATATTCCCATAGGAGAGGCGGCACGGGGTGTCGTGGGAACGGTCTCACTCGATATAAAGTGCCGTGCACATTTTTATGTAGACGTTCGAGTAGTCTCGGGGATTTCTTTGTAACGAATCGCCGACGAGTCTCCTTCGTCTGGGAGTCGCGTTACGAAATCAATTCGATGAGAATACATACATATTTTTCTTTTTCTTTCTCTCGCGAAAGTGTATCGTGGTATAGACGCGACTTTAATTTCCTGCGGAACGTTACTCGCGCGAGCGCGAAACTTGAGCAAAATTGCTTATGCTCGCGTAAACAATGCTTTTTGAAAAATGAATCTCCAACTTGATAATGGATTATACAAATATGCACAATTATTTTGTTAAGCGCGTATCTTTCCGTTTATTTTAAAGAAAAAAAAACAAAAGTTACGAAAATTGTAAGAAACTCAGATTACCTATAGAAGCTCAGAAATTGTATGCGGTTTTTACTTTATTTGGTATATAAACAATATTATAATACATAAACAACATTGTCACTTTTCTAACGAAAATGCAATTGGTAATAAAAAAGAGTATTACATGTTAAAATCAAATAAAGTACTTCGTAACATGTTGAAAAGTTGACGAGACTCCAATTACGAAGTTTCCTCTGACAAGTTGGCCAGATAATTGTCGGAATTTTGGTTATATAAATCAAATTCTCTTTATTTATCCTCTTCTCTCTCTCTCTCATTCACGAATGTTGGCGCAATAAATCGCTCGCATTAAATTAAGTGCGTGCGATAAAATTTTGACAATACGATAAAGTGCGCGTACTGCCACCCATGTGTTATAAATTACTTTCATAAAAGAGAATCGCATTAATTACGTGATACTTTTGTGTACATTTTTAATGTCATAAAGGAACACTACCCAATTACATTGCAAGTGTATAATTTTTCATGTATTTAAATACTTGTGTCTTTTTTTTCAGAAAAAAAGAGTGTAAATTCCTCTCTTTGGGCTGGAGTGAGCTGTTAAATTTTCGGTGAGTTTTTGAATTATTTGTAATTACGCTCACAATAACACATTTTTTTACACTTACTTGTTTTTTTTTAATTTAATTTCAACCATTTTTATTTTTCTGCAAAGATATAAATGCAAGATGAGAAAAGAAAAAACGTAAAAAAATCTACACACATCTGTTCACGTGCGTTTTGATTCATTTCCGGAATATCAATGTCATGTGTTCGAATATACTCTTTGTACGAAATTATGGGGTCACCCTCTCACAAGGGTAAGTTAGAAATAATAAAACATTGTACATGTGTGAGAGAAAAAATAAAATCCAAAGAAATTTCCAATGAAATTATTCCAATGAAATAATTTCATTGGAAATTTGTTAAATCTAAAGAAACCGTTCTCTCTGTGTATAAATAAATATATTTAAAAAAGTTTTTATAAAAAATTTGTAAAGAAACTTCCTTTCCATCATTTTCACATTTAAATTGCACTTTATGTAATAGCAATACTATAAATTATATAATTTTCAATAATAGAAAAAAACAATTTTATCTTCTCGTTAATTTGCTTTCATGCATTACGACTAAAAACAACAATCTATCTAAAAGTGTATAATGCCGCAATTTTTTTTTTTTTTTTTTTGACGGCTCCGTTGTTAAGTAAGGTGACGGATCGATGTCGGTTGATTAAAGCGTCGGCACGAAGTCCAATAACTTCGGCTGAAATTAACCGGGGAAACGTGTCACGTAAAGCACACTTCGGGCTCACAGAATTCGTTCGCCGAAGTTAGCCGTCCGTTATTCTTGCCGACTATCGAGTGTCCACGAATCGAACGCTTGAAACCGGCTCCGAGTTTGTCTAATCGATCGAACGTTTAACATTGACGCGCCAATGACGAAATGTCATGCTTCGTTAATTGCCCACGGAGACCGATTTCACGTCACCGATTAAAGCGCGTGTATATACTCATTTAGATCCTCGCGTGCACAATACTTGTCATAGCGCTCTATTGTTGCGCAGAGCGCTTATTGTCTGACACCGAAAAAGAAGGGGCGGTTTACCGGGCCTTGACTCGGGAACTTCCCATGACAGGTTCTCCTGCGTTTTGGGAAGGGCAGTTACAGATAAGAGAAAATAGTTCGAGTTCGGAGGAAGAAGCAATAAATCAGAAGAATTTATTTAATAGCAGTACGGCCTCGATTTCTCTTCCGTCTCTTCGTGATAAGCGGCAATCGGAACCGTCGGCCGACGGTTCCGATAATCGTTGATTCTCACGAAGAAACTCCGTTTCGGAAAAATAACTTTCCACCGGACAACGCTCGGACAAGTTTGCGTCATGCTCAATTCGCTGAATCACAGGTGATTCGCAGCAAGTAACGGTAGAAGAAGTGCTCATTAGCGTGCAATCTTTTAACTGGCGAAGCTGCCGTGCTCGAAACAAAGGCAGAACCAGACAGTTAGAATGGATGAAGCCTCGTTATTCCGTTGTATAATTTACAGACTGCTGCGGCACGAATAAGGAATTTTCTTCAGTTTGCAAGAGCAACTTCTTCATCAGATCTCTACGGCATTATGACATTTACACAAGCATTGTCGCGTTATTAATATTCTAATGAAAGTCGTGTTAGGCGTATGTCTGAGGAAACAATAAGCGTGCACATCAAGAAATATAAATAACTTATGAGTATAATATCTAAATATATATAATCTGTATTAAAAAATATATAAATGATTTTTCAAGAGAAAAATAAATATTGCGTCACAAGCGGTATTTGAGGTTTTTATGTGAAGAAAAAGTCGCTTCTAAAACTTAAACAATTTACCGTTTTTTGACCTAATTTTCTGGTCCGACAAATTGTAATTGTCGCAAAAAATAAAGTTCCGTATCGCAGTCAACGAACGCATCGGACATTCGGTCTCATATCTAGTTAGCGATACGCGTGCCCGTAATGAATAAATTTTAATTGGGAGCGCATCTCCGGGGACTATGCGCGTATCGCGCTGCTGTGGTTTGCCTCAATCTCGCGCTTCTCCGATATTAATTCGAATTTCACGTGAAACGCGTGTTCGTCCGATTTGACATTTATAAGATTGACGTTACAATCGCGGAATTTCAACGCAATTTTGAGTGGCGAAAACAATTTTTCTTACAAGGTTTTTTCTCAGAGAAAACAGTTCAAGTAATCGCGTGAATATAATCTTGTTTTACGTGTGACGCTAATATCCGAAACTTCAATGCGCGAGATCCTTTCGCAGTGTTGCGTACCTCGCGTCGTCCCGCGTCATTTGCGAATCCGCTGCGCTTAGAAGCTGCAGCGCCGCCTTGATTAATTACACCTCCGCGATAATTACGCTTACGAAATTCTCCGGCAATGAAGCATGGCACGTATTGAAACACACACATGCCACATTGTCGGTACCTGCCAGCTCGATGTGCCTGGGAATATACCGGCATGTGGTTTTGTCGCGGCCATATGGCGCGTCCGTAGAAACGCACGTGCGAGAGAGAATCAAGAGAAACGCGTATTCCGTGCGTGTAGATCGTCGACACAACGGAAGAAACGTTCGCGCTGTAAATACACGAACACGATGTTCATTAAGAGCGACTGTGTGTGTTAACAGTCCTAACAAGTTTTGTCGATGTGGACAATAAATGTTCTTATCTGTTGAATAAATATATTTCTTTGTTATTTATTTAATATGTTATTAAATAAATTTTTGCATTAATCTAATAGATAGTCAAAAGACCAAAAACGAGCTATTTTTTATATTATTTAATTAGATTTATTCTTAAAATGTATACATTTTAAGAATATTTAATGAACATCAGATCTCTGTTAAAGAGATGTACAACTGTAAAGGGTTACCGCAAAGAAAGTGTCAAATAGCAACGGCTATGTCGTCGCAAAAGTTCTCTCACGGAGAGAAGGATGTTGGGAGTCACCCTTCGTTTGCGAGACGCAAGTGCACCTCTGCCGTTCGTTACTCTTTACACCTGTGCTCACGCACAACACCCCGGCACATTCTGCAACGACGCGTATTGTGAAACCCTCTGTGCGTAACGTGAAAACAATCCGACCGAAATAGTCGCAGCTGGGGCTGCGATTGTCGATTACGGGGACCTTCTTTCCAAGCGATCACGATGATTTCTGATATAACGGAAAAATAGGAGAGCAAGGCCGTGCATCATAAGAGTAAATCATGAAAGTGTTGGAAAACACCTAAAATTTTCAAATTTCTATTGAATTAAATGACTTCCTTGTTAGTGGCAAAATTAAATCCTCGCATTTATGTCATTATATTGTAATAAAACATGATGTTTAAATCGATATGTCTCCGTAATTTTACGCTTTGTCGTTGATTTGTGATACAAATTTACATTTTATTGACAATTTTAATGAGAGTGCAGAAGTTTTTAAAGAGCCGCTGCGGTCGCATGTTTATTAAACGTGTTGGGAGACCACGAGAACGAACTTCCTGCAGCATTTAACGCTCGTGTTTGGCTTACGATTCGGGAGAGCACGTAGGAGAGCAAAGGCAGATGTTGAGTTTCTTTCGTCATCTATGTCGCGCGCCCTTAAACGCGGAAAGTAAATCCACGATTCGCAGCTGCTTGGAGAGAAAATGCACACGTCCCATTGAGAGAACTTTCAGCTCCGTTAAATGTTACCTCTCGCGCTTAATTAAAATCTAAATCGCGCGTTTAGTTTTTCACTCACTGTAATTTACTGCAGATGCAGATTCGCCTTTTAAAAGTCTTCGCAGCTTCCGAAATAAAAGACTTGTAAAATTAATATTTTAAAAACGCGTAATGGGATTTATTTTCAAAACTTAATGCAATTAATTTCTCGAATTATTCGGCTGGTTTAAGCGTCATTATGAAACATTCGTTACGTTCATTATCTTCTGTACGGTGAAATTCGTAATAAAAATTATCCGTTATGCGTTTAACTCTCTATTTAAAAAATCGTTACGCATTCTCGCAGATATTAAAAAGAATCAGATGTTTAGCAATTGCTGTAATTTCTGGATAGTTTTCATCGCCGCGCCATCGAAATGATGTGAAGAAAAGATTCTGCTCTCGACGAGAGATCGTTCCGATCGAAGTGAGAGAAAGAGACGCTTCGAACTTCACGGTAAGTCTCTCCGGGTCGTGTCTCAGCAGATGTACGAGCATTTGCCGTGGCAGCTGCTCCTCTCACCGCCGTAAACTTCGCGTATCCACCCCGGCCTCTTCGCCTTCGAATTGACCCGACGCGAACTTTCCGTCACCTGCGTTTGGGTGATTTGACGTCGAGATCGCGGCGTCGATCTACGGTTTCGTTGTCGATACAAATTTCTGCGATCCGAAGTTCGAGAACCCGAGACTCGAATCTGTTCCCCGATGATCGCAATTGTGTGAAAAACCGGTTTTGCGTCATCGAACCGAGAAAGCCAACGATCGAGGGTGCCGTTGGCGCTAGACATATCCCTGAAATCGAGAGAGAGAGAAAAGGAAGCAACCTGAGTCTGACTCGGCGCATTCATGTTGGTGAGAGGAGGAGAGAAATTGACTCTCATTCGACCGGCTTCGATCCGGGTTTCCCGTGTACTTTACACGCTCCTGAAAGTTTGTGTAAAACTTTATCTACGTGTAATGTAAGCAACATTTTGTGTATTTACCAATACACTCGTGAAGTATCTACAGAGATATAAGTTTTACAGATAGCTAATTTCTCTCTCTGCAACTTCTCTTCGCAGTATACAATAAAATAAAACAGTATAATTGTGTAACACACTTCTATAACATTTATAAATTTATCTTATTCAAAAATATTTTTATTACACTTGAAAAATATCTGATAAAAAAAATATGCATAAAACTACGAGAATTATTAACGAGAGAAACAGGAGAACATTTGTCTTTTTAAAAATAAAAATCTACACAAAAACTTATACATAGATTAAGATCTTCTTATTGTACTCCGCCAAACGACTTTTTAATGACTTTTTGAAAGAAAATATTAACAAATCGGACACAAACATGTCTCAAAGGAAAGTGGTCTTTCGGTTCTGTATCTATCCCTGACAAACGGCGAAGTGGGATGGAGCGACCTGGGCCTGTTAGACCCTCGGCATTTGTGTCTGGAAGCTCTCAAGGGGGGGTTGTCGTATATCCGTTGAACAGACCTGGCCGCATTAGGCCCAGAGGTATACCGTCGAACGAATCTTCTCGTGTCACTTCTCGTGCCACATACCGTCTAGTGAAAGTCAGAAATGGCGTGTCGTGTGTTGTCTTCCAAAGTGCGAACTGCGTGACCGCGCGTTCCCTTCAGATCTGAACCTCGCAGACAAGTGCTCGATTCATACCTCGGATTTTCATAAAATTACAACATCTTTGCCTCGTATCTACCTGTGTATTACCTGGGCGAGGTGTCGACCAGATGGCGCGTTCATCGTAGAAACGTTAAGCCTTTATTTGAAAGCCGACGCGCTGTCATCGTTCAGTGAATTATCAGATAATTCCATTTTCATTGGAGTGTTTATTGAGGTCAAGTGGTTCTATTTTGTGGAATTTTAAATAGCCTTTTCGCGAGTTACGACGATTCGTTGAACTTCGTTTCGCGTCGTGCAGTCGTGCCCTTTCATCTCTTTTTTTATCAAGAATAAATTCACTCACTTCGAGTGAAAAATAAGTGATAGGTGCTTCGTCTCGTGAGTAATTCGAATCTGCATTTGACAATCGGATTCTATGTACGCGAGAGATCGAGCCGACTACTTTCGAGTTCCGGTGGGGTCGCCGGAAGTAGCTGAGCGTGACGATGACGGCGCTAACGGAAAAACGTGGGAACTGACATCGCGCGTAGCCGTGTAGCTCCATTAGTTGGCGCACGCTAAACGAGCTTGCGGATAATCGCATTATATACTTTGCGACAAACGTCTGTCTTCCACGGGGAAATCCGCTGTCGCAAAGTGGTGCCGCGCGTGAGCTTCTTTCGTCGGTGATAAACGAGTATACACGGCAAAAAGAAGAAGAAATAAAAGACAACGTACGAAATAAAAGACAAGGGATGAAAGAAATCAACCTGTTTCCTTCGGGTTAATTGACTCGTGGAAGCGCTCAACTGTTCGATCAAAAAAATCGAGGGAAGTGCTTCCGATTTGACCCGGCTTGGGAAAATATTGTATCGATTAAACTGCGAAAAAGGCGATAAATGAATCCGCGAGGAAACGAGTTAATAAAGTGTCACCGAAGTTTCGTGACTGCATTAATTGGCGCATTAACGCGGCCAACGTGAAGTTCGTTTAATTAAAAGTGTGCCACATCGCGGGACACTGTGCTTCAAGAGAAAAGGTTTGTTCCGGATATCGGATTTCGCGAAAGTTAAACGAAGTGTCAGGCTCGATTCTAGTCCCCGTCCGTCCGACGCTCCTGTCCGACATTGAATTTTTACGTAGTTCGACAGTTTCGTGACATTTTAAGAAATTCGAGGCGAAAGACGTCTTCAACGTCTTCGACGATTGCGCGACGACAAGGAAAAGTAAGATCGGAAATCAACGACGGTCTTGACAACTGTATTGAGGACACGAAGCAGTCATCGTTTAAAAATAAAACGAGAGTGAGAGAGATCGCGACTCATCATCGCGTAAGGAGAGTCCGACTGCATTGTGCGATCGCACTGGTGTGCGGTGGAATATACGCGATTCCCCACCGTCGTGTCCGCAGTGTCTGGAAGGAAGCGGAGTGAGAGGAAAGAGAGAGAAAGAAAAAGAGAGAGAGAGAAAAGAGACTCAACCGCGAGAGACCAGAAAACGAAGAGAGAGAGAGAGAGAGAGAGAGATCGGAATCCCACTCTTCTAGGTAGAATCAGTGACGTCGGACAAGTCGTATGACCAGTTTGAGACCAGTTTGCTGGTAGAACGCGAGGATTAAAAAATAAAAAGAAGACGACGAAGAAGAAAAAGAAGAAGAAGAGGAACGAAAAGGAGCAGAAACAGGAGAGGCCAACAGTCGTCTCCCTGACGTTCATCCGACTGCGATTTCTTCGCCGGCAGCATCTCGCCGCCATGTCATCCGCGCACCGCGACATCCATCAGCAGTAACCCCCTCTTCCTCTCTCTTTCTGTCTCTCTCTCGCTCTGTCTGACCGCGGTATTCATTCAGTGGCTGCTGTGTGTGCCGAACTAAAATTACTCCGGCGTGTACCGATCAACGCGCGGAGAGCGGAGTTTCGCTCCAGCGTTTTCGGAGTTTCCGTTACGCGATCGCGACAAGGAGGCGTAGCTCTCCCGACGAGGCCATCGAGAGTGTGTGTGCGAAAACGTGTGATGTCGCGTAGGACTGAGCCGATGACGTTCCGCGATACGTTTGCGTTCGATCGGGAAGCCCCGTCGGTACGTACTCGGTGACACGGCCAGTCTTGGACGGAGGCGTAACGTCAGAAAGTCGAACGTGCTGATAAATAATAAAGACACCTGCGGGATTCCAGAGTCTACGTCTCTCGCGGCGAAGAGAAAGCGGCTGAAAAAGGTCAGCTGTTGACGGATCGACAAGCCTGTACGTAGAGCGTTTGAAGAAATCCTCGATAGAAGACGATCGGGTATATCTTGAAGAGGGTTCGTTTTATCGTCTCGTTTCGCGATTACACGCGCTACTGAAAAGGTCACAGGTGTGACGGAGCGCGGTAGCGACAGCGATCGGTATCGCGTATGGTGCACCAAGGGACAATCGCGGAACTACCAGCGGCCCGTTGTGTTTGGATACTTGACGCGGGTGGTGGTACTGCTCGTCGTGAAAACATCGACGTTACGAGAGAGAAATGGGAAACCACCCGTCCGCCCACCAGCCACTCGAGAGGGCTACCAGCCATGCTGGAAACGGTCTTCGCCTCTCGGTACGTCAGCCAGTTGTTGTTTTTACGTCAAATGTAACATTCGAGGCTACTTAGACGCGCCCCCGCCGTATATCACCGCCGCCGGTATATTTCGCGATAAGAGACGAGCCTGTCGTTCACGCGTGACGGCCTGAATATATGGTATTGCGCTCATAGAACGTTTTCGCACGGAATGCATCAAGGCTTGACGTCAATGTCCGTCAACATTCCTTGGCATCTCCCTTGCTGATTTACACTCGCATTGTTAATGTGCAAATAACGTGTGCAAATAAGAGAATGAAAGCAAACAATAATATTTAATGTAAAAATATTTAACACACAAACATTCAATCTTCGATATTAGTTGAAGCAAAACGAAGAAAGTTGAGCGAGACTGTTGAAAATATTTTTTTTTTTTTTTTAACAAACCATTATGTAAAACAAAGTTTGTTCAACATTTGGAATTTATTTTTACACATAATTTTTACCATCCCGTGTTTGCGTTTCAAAGATATGTAACGTTTGCAGTCGTCGAGGTAAATATTAGCTGAAATATTAAACAGCTGGTTGAAAAGTGAAATGCTCGCAGCTGGAAATTATAATGCAAATTTGTGTCCAGCGCGAACAACGAGAAAGAGCAATAATCTTCCGCTTTAAAACGTGTGTCTACGCTGCTGTCATCGTTATGATAATAATAATAAAAAAAAAAATCCACATAAGCGGTAAGCATAAATCATAAATCGCGCGTCTCACGCGGTATAACCATTAACGTTTTTCCTCCCGGAGTGTTTTGCGGACGGACTCGTGAAGGGACACGTTTCATTCCACGCTTCATAAAGCCCGGGATTTGCAGCCGTCGGAAATGACGGTTTGCTCTTCTTATTACTTCTATTTCTCACTCCCGACGCATCCTTGCCCCTCCCTTTTCTCTCTTTCTCTCCCGTGCGTATTTCTCATTTCATTTTCTCGTAAATCTCTCAGCTTCTCGATATTGTGAATAACATTGCCGCTCATCACACACTGGAACAACCAAACCCGTCAAAACGGATCATGACGGACTTCTTATTTCAAATTACAGAAATATTCCGAATAGAATCTTATTTCAACAAAGAAAAACGTGTAAAGTATTAAAAATCTTTACAGTTGTGAGAGCTTCTTTGTTAATCATTTAAATATCGCCCACACATCGCGAAAAACATTGTTTTGTTTAGCTCGCGAGATAAAAATATAAAGACAGCTAAAATATTTTAGTTTATCTTGTAAAAAATACCAAGCGTTGTTGGGAATTTGTTTATTATTGCTGACCGCGTGCGCGCACGTCAGATATTTCCGTCAAGATATTTCATTTATCTGGACATGACGTCACACTCAGACCGATCGTAGCATGACTAATGTAACACGCTTTGCATTGCGCCGGACGTTTCGTGTCATCATCGCGACGAACGCCACGGACGGCGGTTCGTGAGAATTCGATTTCCGTAACAATCGCAATTCTCACAGATTGAAATTTCCCGACGCAAATCCTTGGCATCTTGGATTATCGTCGGTGCGAATTATATAAGCTCGTGCAAATTCTCATTTTGTACAAGCCGCGAATGACACATCTCACGCGTGACGGTTTTAACAGCGAAAACGCCGATGACGACGCGGTTGGCGCTCGTGTTTCAATGACCTTTGCTCGGCCAGCACGTGTCAGTACGTTCGGCTCGTTCGCGCCACTGAATGCCACAACGTGGTTCGGTTGCAAAAAAAAAAAAAACCGCTTGCACGGAGCAAACCGGAAAAAAGAGATGATGTGATTTATTAACGTTGGCGAAGTTTGTTTCTTAAAAAGCAAACATCAGGGATTTATTTTACAAGCGCAAACGGTCCTTTTTACAACTACACGGAATAAATAAACAAACGCTGGACTTTCGAGGCGAGACGCTCATTTTCTTCCGGTGAAAAAGAGACGGAGAGAGAGCTTTCGCGTTGCTGTCTCGTTGGTATTTAATCCCGCAGAAAAGCAAGCGGAATAGTTTAAAAGTCTCGGCATCGGGGAAGTCATAGAAATAGCCGTCGCGCCAGCTTTCCTTAACTTCGTCGCGCAACTTAATTACGCGATATTCGTTACGCGTTCTAATTGGCGGAATTGCTCGATTACGTCGAGACGGTGAAAATTTCGTTTTCCTCCCGTCGTTGTGAGGTAAAGACGGTGCGACATTCGATTTCAAAGTCACGACGAATATTTTCTCCTCCGTTTTTGTTCTTATACATTTATTCAACATCGTCTCGAAATGTACGGACGATTCGCTCCTCTCGGAATAAATCGATGCCTCGAGAGAGATTGGTATAAGCAGTTATTTTAAAGCGCGATAAAAGAGAAATACCGTAGTTTGGATTTGTGTAAATATAATATTGATTAAATGTATGTAAAATATTTAACCTTCTTTCTACACACACGTGCGCGCGAACAGCATAAAAATGAATAATAACTCTAAGTCGAAAGGTGTTGCTTTAAGACTACGTACGACGCTTACGTAACACACGCTTGTGTATCGCTCATTAAATTAACATTCTTTAAGTCACGGTTTAGATTCCACGAAATAATTTTGAACAAGATCGGTATTTTGCGCATTTGATTGAAAGACCGAAGTGACTGCTTTAAGATAATTCGTTTCGTAGGAGGAGTTACGCATAAATTACGTAGATGACTGACTGATCGATCAATCGGCCACGTATACGGCGATTACATTCGAATTGCGTTACGCACATAAATCTAATCTCACACATGAGAGTCCGCGCGTTGCGTTCACGCCCGCGGTTCACGCACACTCGCGGGCCCAATCGAGGGCCGAGGGGATCGAACTCAAGGATAACTGGTGCTGCGCGCAACGATCCCGTCACGATGAGGCGAAAGAGATCCAGAAGCTGTTGGGAGACGCTTAAAATGTCGACTACTCGAGAGTCTCTCTTGTGCGATTGTATAAATGCTATAATTTACGGAGAGGCTTCTGAGCGCTCAATTTGCCGCTTGAAGAAATTTACACCTCAAACAATTCAATGATTTCGCTCGCATGTAACGCGCTATTATCGCCGCTCTTCACGCTCAATATAGAAATAAAACGATTCTAATTTTAATTCGTTTAAAAAGATTTCTTCCAGATTTTTATATATATATTATATATAAATATTGTATATTCCATACTTTTTCCTTCAATAAAATTGATCTCGATACTTTTATGATTTTAATTTCGGGAGAATTCCCTGCTTTATTAAAACAACATATTTCAACGAGCACAGAAAATTTTTTCTGCGTAGCTCATTTTCTGCGTAACTCATTTTCTTGCAAAAAAGTTTTTGCATTTCTATGTCGCGTGTATACATCGCGAAAGCTTACGCGTCGGCAGAATGTTATAGCGCTGCACTTTTCTGCGTGTGCGCATATCCGCCTCCCTCTTCCCCGGATACGTATATTGCGTCGACACCTGCCGCGGTGAAAGGACTCGGCGTTAGATGTGCACCCGAGATGCGTGAACTAGGCGTTTCCGAGGAATCTGATATGTAACCACGCGAATTGCGTTCTTATAGGTTTCTCTCGCCCATCGAACGCTCCTCGATATCAAGGTGTTCCTCTTCGTCGAACTGAATCATCGAGCGCGTCCACAAAATGTCTGGATCCTCTCTTTCTCTCTCACGTATATTACTATATTCTTTATATAAAACTCCCTCTTTCTTTCTTTTATTTTCTTGACGTTATTTAGCCCCCTTCTACGCGGGAACTTTGTAATCTCAACTCCAGCTATTCATCACGTCGAACAATGCGGCTCCCATATAATCGGCCTACCTTGGGTCGCACATAAACTTCGAATGCTTCTCGGCTAAGTTCTTCTTCTATCTGCGATTCTCACAACAATCTCGCCGGAAATGCAATTATATTATCGTGTACACGCCCGGCACGTAAATATGTACATGTACTCTCGCTTTATTCCTGAAAGCGGAAGAGCCAGAGAACTTATTTGATTAAAGTTTACATAAACTTCATCTCTTTAGCGCGCATCTCTCGTCTCTCTTTTTCTCTCTTGCGGGTAGATTAATATTTATTAATAAAATATATGAGTTTTATAACAGTTCTTGTTTCGAGAGATGAGTTTTCGCAAGAGACAACATGTCGCTTTATTGTATTTTTTATTATCAGAATGCTACGAAAACAGAGCTTTTATAAATCTCGTCTCTGACCTGGAAAATCCGCGAGAGCGTAAGAGAAGACAAAGGCTAGACGGAAGCTCAGATTAAAAAGATGATAAAACGCAAGATTGCAAGTGTCACAAAGATAATGCAATATTACGCCGTGGAAAAAATCGAGAATTTAAGTAACGCAACATTTTTTCTAATTAAGTTTTGCAACATAATATTTGTAAAAAATATCATCTTCGTTAATTGTATCAGTGCGCTTCGTACATTAAACACGCACAGACGATCACAAATAATACGACCAACCGAAGTAACGTACGTATATTCATGCTGATCGCATGTCAATCATCGGAAAAAACAATTTTGTTTACGAAATCGCCGCGACGATCGGTTTTATTCTTGACTTTTACGGTCATCGAACTCGATTCGAATAATAGAAGCAAACGAATGTGAGTACCGACTTTTGCCACGGCTTTTTCTAGGTCACGACATCTCTAGATTGGTCAGAAATTCTTGGCTTTCGATCCTGAGGTTAAGAACAGAAACCGCGCCGTGTGCCAAACATTTTCGTTCGGGGCGTTTCTTTTTTAGATCGCAATCAACCCGCGTGTACAAAAATGTTTCGAAGTTCGCGCGAGCGCCTGGCGATAGAAAACCAACTCTGATTGTCTTGCGCCGATTAGTTTCTCGAAAGAGTTTCTTACTGTGAGAAAAAATGTCGCAAAAAAAATTTATAGAACTTGCGCTACTTTGGCATTGTTCCCTCAATCTATCTGCCAGAGTTTGACGCTTTTATGTACACTCGTGTTTTTTTTTTTTTTTTAATATATATAACGGATGAGCTTTTCACACAAAATGCATGGTTATAGTGCACGTGTCATAATGTTGCAGCAACGCTTTCTCGTCGCAAACAAGTCACGATTCTGGTTTCGTTTATCGAGTTATTCCCGTGAGCCAGATACGTCTTCGACGATACGCTACAAATGACGTTACGTTGTGCATAAGAATAATAATAATAATAACTTTATTGCGCGCCAACAAAGAAAAAAAATACATATAGTACATATACTACAATATAATACTTAAAAATAATAAGATTACATTAAAATAAAAAAAAATAAAATAAAATAAAAAATACAGAGCAACTGTTTAACAAAAAAATAAAAAGAACAGATCAAATAAAAAAAACGCTTTTTTAAAATTTTATGAGAAAAAATCATTTGCGCAAAATATCAAATTTCACCTTTGCAGAGCCTTATTTATCATATTTGTTACTAAAAATAATCAAAGACAGCAATGGTGGAAAGCAACGATGCAATGGACAAGATAATGATCAATTAATTAACGGAATATTTTGCAACGTACACAGCGAAATTGCACGTTGCTCCACGGGCGACATTTTTACGCG
>QVOB01019390.1:0-13114 GCA_014839585.1 Pseudomyrmex concolor | reverse complement strand
CATCATCGCAATGACAGTTAGTACATACAACGTGAACTAAGCGCACCTTCGAGACAATCAATCAGCATCGCGGAAAAGAGGTAACAATCAAGATCGAGAGAATCGATTCTGATTGTTTGCACACGCTTTTTCTGGTAGGATTACTGTGTAATGTGGCAAATAACTGAATCATCATGACACTCCAAGAGCAACGCATCTGTTGGTACATACAATTTCTTCATACCGACTGTTTGTAAAGAAGAAGGACTCTTCTGAGATCTGTTTTACCGACTATCTGTAAATCACTAACAATCTATAACTTGATCTATTTTACCGATCCATAAATCACAACATTTACGATAGCGATTTACATATAAGTGAAAGTGAAAATGCACATCACCTATTACGTCAATGTTTGTATCATGGTATCTTGTGAAAAAATTCTCAAGATACCATAAATACCATAAATATAATTTCTAACTATATTACTTTTAAAACACAATTTTATTTTTCTTTAAGTAATTTGTTCATTCAATTATATTATTTTAAACACTCGCGACATTTTGTGTCTTCCGTAATCAGAAAGTGAAAAGTAATTCTTGTTTGTTCGCTCGTAGCAATGCAAATGAAAGACCTTATCTTTTCCTTAATCACGATTACTCGTTTCGCGCACCGCTGTTCGCTAAATATCTCTGTTTATTAATATCACGTTTAGTCGCAGCGTGAAGTTAATTGTTGCTTGTAAATTACTCGTGTGCGTACGAGGGTCGTCGCGGGTTCCGTGTCTTATACGTTTATGCGAGCGAAGGTAGGGCGTCACGGATGGGAGCGTCCGCGTAGAAGGAAGACGGCGGTCTTGTACAGCACCGGGTTCCAGAGCCGTTTCGGTCGTCATGCGAGGACACAAGTAAAACATGGCGACCTCATTGTCTTAGACTAGTAACGTGACCACAGTATTCGCGGATAAGATACCGTGCAGTAAAACGAGTTAAGTCGTTGTCCGCCGAAACAAAAAATACACGTGCATTTGCGACGACAACCTGCGATATTGCATCGCGCGTGCAAACAGCGCACAGTCCGTACTCGGAGATTTTTTTATAATTTATATAGAACTATGCGGTATATTTGATAACAAATATACTCAAACTTTTCAGAGTTAATTACGAACCTTACCAACGATTTTGCGAGAAATCTAATTAAATCTTGTGAAAAGACGAACGCGCAAATTTATCGCCTAGAAGAGATAACTACGGCACATAATTAACACCTTGAGGCACATCCTTATTGTTACGCAATGACGTGCAAATATCGCGCCGCAATAAGATCCGATCGTTACAGCGTGTATACGCAAGCGCATGTACGCACGTGAAGCGCGACACATCGCGCGCGTTCGCGCGCCAGAGCTCGCCCGCCAAATCCGCGTGAGTGAAATTTTCAGTCACAACGAACTTACGGGGCGCAGCGTGCATTATTCCGAGACGCCCGTGCGGTTGGCACAGTAATGATGCACGTGAAGAATCTTATTCACCTTAGGTCTCACAAAACCTCAATAGAAGAGTGTTTTTTTCCACGAGCGCGGGACGCGCGTGGAATCGCTCCTCGGCTTGTTTTCACGTCGTAGTCGGCTCGTTTCGTTCGCGACCCCGCTTTCGAGAGCGAGCCTCGTTCTCGCCATTGTTCCAACAAATTATGCATATTAATTCCCTGTTTCTTGTCGTGCGTCTGTGCGAGCTCGTGCAGAAGTGCGAAGCGTTCTCAAGACCCACATGCTTCGCAGATGATAAACCGTTAAATTCTCACTCGGTTGATAATCGTCGCGTTGTGAATTTTATGCGATATCGATTTGTTTACGCGAATTTACATCGTTCTATTATACATGTTTGCAGATCTCTTGCGCGAATTGGAATAATTAAAAAAAAAAAAAACAATTGCACGGTTGTCAAATCAAAAAATAAATAGTCGTGCTCGAGAAGAAATGATAAACTACAGGCTGCATCTGTGCCGTTTTTACTCGCTTCCGAAGACGACGCTCCGGATGATGACATCAAAATAAGTAATTACGACAGTCTAATGATACAAACGGAATACCAAAAACCAAGAAATCGAAGCGATAATCCGGAACGAGATGATACTTAAATATCGTCGTTAAATCGGAACGTCCGCCAATACATTTACGCGAAATCGCATATTTCCTTCAATTATTAACTAGAGTAGATTGCTACCATCCGTGAAAAATAAAATCCTTGGCAAAAGAAGGAAACTAACGTTATTTAAAAGACGTGCGTAACGGTTTCTCAAGAAATAGGTAATCTGCATGCCTGTCGAAATTCCTGTCAACTGGTTTAAGGAGTATCGCGCACAATCGTATTTTTCTTGAGTTCTCTTTTCGCATGACCGTAGATTAATGAATTCACCGCATTCGGCCATCTGCTCGCTTCGTTCAGGTTCCGCAGCCCTTGCAAGTGGGCGTGAATGTTTCCTCACTTCTTCTCAGGAGTTCCGGAGAAGAAGTTCGCCGATGGGGTTGCGCGCGGAACATCCCCTCCTCGAAAGAACGTATCAGGTGACATTTTTGTTCCAAGCGACTCGTCGATGAGAGCAGATGAGTGCCATCGGAAACAGGATGTGCAACCATCTTTTTTCCCTCCTCTCCTCTCCAGCAACACCTTTTTTCCCTCGTGTCCTCCTTTTCGATCGGAAGTGACGATAAGATTTCCGCTCGCGTGCGATCTCGATTGTCATTAAACGGAGCTGGTAATCAAGCGATAGGCTACCGGTGCATCGAGAAATCGACATGTTGCGTGACACGAGAAAACGACTCGCACGGCGGAAATCTCGAACACGATAAGACTTTTCGATGGCCATCGGCGCGTTCAAGTGCGCCGTAGCTTGGCTGCGTTGTTGTTGTGTATATATCTCTTGTTGCGTGCCGCAACGATTTTACAACAGCTGAGAACGGCGATAAAATACCGTGATTAATTGATTCTCGATAAACGCACGCTCGTAGGAAGAATGATTTCGCGCTATTAAACGTGAGAAGAAACTTCGTTAGATAGATGCTTCTCGGCGTTTCATGAGTGAATCTACACGCGTATAAATCTCTTTTTTTTTGCGTATAATTTTTGTACTAATCTCAACTAGATAATTAAAGCAATCCGCGAGGAACAATCTGAGAAAGATCAAGATTTTATAAATTAATTATAAAAAATTAATTTTATAAATTAATTATAAAAAACGAAAAAAAAGTATTAAAGTAATTATAAAAATGATTATAGTAATGACGTACACCTATATAAAATCGCGAAGAGAAACGCTAAAATATTTTACAATTATAATTGAATTTTTTACAATTCTAATAAAATAACAAGGAAAAAATTAAATCGATAAGAACAACATGGAAATCTCGCGGAAACATTATTATTCGAGTGTCAAAGATCGCGCGATAATGTTTAATTATGTTAGGATCTTACATGTCACACAAATAATATAACGGTGCACTTATTCAACAATTATAGCTCTGGTACTTTGTTCACCAATGACCGTTTCTAATCGATTGACTGCCGTGTCGAGTGCGATCGAGTGTGTTTTACGTCGAACAAACATTTTTTATTTTGAAAATAGTATGACAAACTTTGTTTCTAGATCAATCTTTCTCTCTCCATTTTGCTCTATAAATGATATTAATTCTTAGGCGTTAATTGAAGAGCTTATTAATTCCAATTTAAAATTCAAACCTTTGATATAATTATATTGGTATAATTTTCTCTTAGTTTGTTAAAAAAAAGAAGATAAGTTGCTTGAAAAATTTAAGTTACTTAACTTTGGTTTTTAATAAATGTGTTTATAACTTGATATAATGTGGATATAAAATTGGTAAAATATTAAAAGTGCACATATTCCAGGAACAAGTTTCGTTTTACAGATGTGAAAAGGCGTACACTTAAACGACGCCTGCGAAAAATGCATGTACGTGTATTTTGTTTGTGACTCTTCAAGAAATCGAATTACGTGATGTCTGCAATTATTCAAGGAACTTGTGTTCACTGGCGACACCTAATGCCTGCTGCATTTTGCAACGATCGCGAAGTAGTTGCGACCGCGCTTATGTAGCTTTTATAGCATTGTCTTGCCATTTCAATAAAACGTGACGGAACTCGCTATGTACCTGCATACTTCTTGTAGTTTCTAATTTTGCTGACTGCTCTTGCGATGCAAAGAGCGCGGCAACATAATTCTAACAACTGTTCTGACACGTAGCAAACTGTGTTTCGTGTTGCACGCGAAAAAATTTAATCAAGAAAACAAAAATTTAATACTATCCAGTTTGATCAATTTTCTATATAAAAATAAATTATTTAATTTTTATATTTCATTAATATTATAGAGACGTAACATATCACAAATGTTTGTTTTAATTTCTTTAAGAAATGTATGTTAAATTCATTTCATTCTACGTTCGTAAGGTTATATACCACTTGCTATCTTACGAAACCAATTAATCGAAGTGCTTAACGATTCACAGATGCTTCCGTTTTCATCGCGTTTTCGCCGCTACATAACGTTCCCCTTATACAGCATCTGGCTTGAGTTACATTTCGCGTGCGGATCGCTCTTTTTGCAGGATCGCGCATCGACCGCGATTTCTCTAAAACGTCAGTCGGACGCAGTTCGTTAGAGCAACGGAAAATTCACCCCCGTGATAGACAGTCTGCGATTAAGGACAAGCCGACTAAAGAGCTTCGTGAGATCACTGGACCCGACCGAGTAATCACTAATCAAGCGCGTGTTCGATGACTCAGACCGATTAATGTACAATCTCAAGACGTGACAGAATGCTCCGACATGTCTTACATGTTTCATTATAACGCAAATTCAGTGTAACACTGTAATCAGCGAGTGAATAAGAGTAATTAACTCGCGCGATATGACAATGGAGCTTACGATATTCTTTGGATAATTAAATCTCGATAATTTTAAAAAATAGGTGCCAATTTTCGGAACACCAACACAATCGAATTTCTCGAAGTGTCAACGCCAATTAAAGGTTTTCAATAAATTCCGAAGTAGGGTTTGAGTGGATTCTCGATCTGAAGAATAGTCTTGACGCAGATTTGCATCGAGACATGTTAAAACCGTCCGACGAAGTCCGGCAGAAAAAGTCGATCCGCGCGTTTAAGGTTTGTGCGTGGCACGAGGTCTCCTGCCGAAATCTTTAGAATTCTTTGTCGGGAACCGCTGGGAACCCGACAGAAGACGGTGAGACTATCGGAATCGGCTTTGTAAGCCGCAGAGGAAGGACGAGGATACAGCGAGATGGGCAAAGACGGGAATATAAAGAGAGCGCAGATAATGCGACCTGTAACGCGAGCTGACGTGAGAACGTCTTCCCGAAAAAAGAATAGCGGCTGAACGGGGCGACGATTGAAAAGCACTTGTTCGATTCTCGCAAGTAACTTTCGGTCGTGAGATCGATCTGTACTTACTTACGTGCAGTATACATCGCCAAGATAGTAAACAACCACTCACCTGTAACAAAAATAATTCATGGTTAGATTTTGCGAAGAACAATCTATTAAACGCGAATGATATTTATCTTCGATTTATTATTTTAAATTAATTAAGTTGCACGACGTCGAAAACGGCATGTCGCCTTCATGCAACACAATATATTTGCATAAGCAACTTTTCATTCCAATGAAAACACGGCGCGAAACAATTGCAATCGTCGAGTTATTAAAAGGACGGATAAAAGAGAGACAAAGAGAGTAAGGTAAGCGCTACAGCAAAGCAACTGGAATGTCGACCCTTGCATTTATGCTAATTACGCGAAGTTAAACACGGACGACTAGTGAATTTAATCGCGTCTTGGTCTTTGATCGATTTAAACGTTGTGTCTCTCGAGCGATGTATTTTCGTTTCGGAGTTTTCGCGTTCTTTGTCATACCTGGCTGATAGTATCTGTATCCGCCTTTAAGAGCTCGTATAGACGCTGAATGACACGCAAATCATATGTCGCAAACACCATGCATATCTAATCCTTGACTGAATTCGCGGATGAAACACATAAGATCGTTGGCTAAATATAGAGAATTGTGTGAACGACTCGAAAGATCAACGAGTGTGAAGTCTGACTTATTAGAAGATGATGCAACAGCAGATGTTGAAGTCACACCGAAGTGACACAATCAGATAAATGGTTTTGACAAATGCACATTTTACATGAAAAATAGACAACAACTCGAGTTTCGAGGAAATCTAAGGTTTAACTTTTGCAAAAGTAACCACGCGTAATGATTGAAAGTCATCATACTATAAAAAAAAAAAAAAAACAATGTGCTATTTGTTTTCAAGCTTTCGTAAGCAATAATAATAACAATAATAATAATTCTCAGGAATATTGCCTTGGATGTTACGAAGATGTTTAAAGCATTTATTATATGCGTCACTAAACTGCAAACCGTGCAAATTGATTAAATATACTACATCGTCCGCTCCATTAACATCGTCTGGGATAAATCTATGTCGGTAATCTATGATCTGCTTCGAACGCAATTTCCGACTTAGTCGAGCGGAAAGAAGTTGAAAAAAAAAAAAAAACTCAACGAAGAACGATTCGAAAGCATGCGTGAATTCACGTTAGGTGAAGAATAAAGATGGAATTTGTGCGCGCGCGAGTAGGTATAATAATTCTAAGGATACGCGGCTAAATAACGCAAGAAGAAGATGCTGTTACGTAAGGTTCGGCGCAAAAAAAAACTCACATCATGTAAAACTCTTTTTTTGCACGGTTAAATCTAATGGTGTCTTCGCCTAACGGAGTTGATGATTCTTTCTAAGATTCTAAAAACGCGGTCTCGCTCGGGTCTTAGATTTTGCTGCGGTCTGTTTTTATAAGTAGCGTGTCGCGAGATCTTTACAAGGTTGATTAAAAGAAAACGAATAATCTAAACAAATTGTTTAATCCTTGGAATGCATTACGACGATTCCAAAATTGATTAGTGGCATTGTTAGGTGTGCAATAACGTGATAATTAAATTGAAAACAACGACTTCGCGATTTTTTCGAATGGTGAAAAATCGAGCAACAGATTTCTGTATTTCACAGATACATTTAAAGACAAAGTTCTAATATATATGCACATATACTTCAATCTGCCACAATCAATTTTCAACGTGTAATTTAAGCGATTTTACGATGAGAAAATGCAGATAATGAAGAGTCACAAACAAGCCGTTTCCTCGCCTATTGCATGGTTCGCAAACCTCGTTAACTTCGCTACATGTGTGTTTAACAGCTATAAACAGAGTTAATAAAAGTTTTTAATTTTTATTAATAAGAGTTTTTAAAATATTTTAAATCAACGATAAATATTTTTTAACGTTTTAAAATACATGTCAGCTCCGAGTTCGTTGGACGCAAATTTTTATCTCATTAAATGGGAGAATATACACGCATACACATTTCCGAAGAATTATATTTAAATTATAAATATTAATTTACGCGTAATCACATTACCGCAAAAAGCAGGTTTTGTCAAATATTTAATAACCATGTACACGTACCCGAAGTAATTGGACCGATGATACGTGAGTAACGGTGCCGTTCCTTGAGGCGTACTTTACTCAAAGCAGAAATTCAAACATCTGCATCCTGTAGGAGACGGCAAATGATCTAAGAGAAACCCGCTTCAAAGACTTTCACTTCAATTCTGTTTCAAGTGGAGCGGACGTGGCAAGTGGTTTCACGAGTATAGGTATCGACAAATTTTTATATTGGCAATATATTGCCGTAGTTAAAACCGTTTCCTACGAGCGGCAAACTGCACGTATTTGATCGCAGCGCAAGAAACACATTTTATATTCATTATTTCGACTATCTGTCAGATAAATAACGTTAATATCGCAAAACATTGCAATAACGCAAAGCGCATCTAAACGCGATATTTAGAGAAATGTGTAATTGATATATAAAATATAATAATTATATAACTTGTAAATTTTAATTCTGCAAAACGGAAAGTGATAGAATTTAAATAATAAAGCAATCCTTGCGCGTTTTGATGTAATAAAACCCAGGACAAAATATCTACCGAAGCGGGATTTATGAATCTGCCGTTCTGAGGTCGAAGCTCGTCGTGGTTAACCGGTTAGTTTACATGTGTACAGGTTACTTCGATGCGTGGGCGAGCAGGAATGAGTAGTAGCATGAAAAGGAAGCAAAAAGCTGAAGCAAAGGATGTCAGTCGCCGAACGTTAACTGGAAGTCACGGCAGATAAATTTCTAAATAATTTCACAAACATCAATACTTGCAAATTAAAACACCCGGTGTCATTCACTTGAGATTGGATCGATGTAAATTTAAATAAAAAGACAGGTTTACGTATTTTTAATAGTAAGTTCTTACTGTTTAAAGATTTACGAACTTTTTTTGAATAAAGAAAGAACGCTTGTAACGAATAAAGATAAGTAAAAGGCGCTGCATAGGAATTTCGTTCAAGTGAACAGAGAAAAGTCGAATGCAGATTAGTTTCTGGAAATTTTTCTCAGGCACGTTGCCGGCGGAATCACGCCTATATCAGAACACGGTTACTATCCCGAGTGTAGTAGCATGTTTTCAACCGTGTCTGAGAATACCGTATAAGCTCTCCGCATTTGTATTCTCATTGAACGCTCGTACGTGCGTTGTATGTCATGTCACCTTTTTGAGAAAAAAACAAAATATTTGTCGACTACCTTCTTTTACAAATATATGTATATGTATTCTCGCGCGTGCTGAGAGTACGTCAAAGTTATGTCGCGCGATTTTTTTTTTAATAGTATTGAATTACAAAATGTAAAAAAAAAATGACCTGTTTCAAATGATTTGCAATAGAAAAAATTGGCACACTGATAAATTTGTATTTAACTTATTATATATTTTGAGATCAACGATGTACGAAGCACTGACTTTTGTTTTCTTCGTGTATACAAACACACGAATATATCGAATCCATATGTTCGGTTGCGACAGAAGATAAATAAACGACATAATCGTAATACCAGCGAGAGCGCAAATCGATCATTGTGTTATCATTACGTCTGTTGCGTAGACAAAACAAAGACATATAAAAGAAATATTTCGACTATTTACTTCCCAGGCAGAAAAGCCATTTTTCACTTGGATTGCAACTTGACGCGAAAATTGCGTAAAATACAGTAGTCTTCAATTAAACGCCGTTATGTACTTCTAATCTGAATGAAGTACTCAGTGAGAAAATGACGAAGGACACGGCGATTGTGGAAGGAGAATCTCGCGGAACATCATCGCGGAAACAAACGTTTTTTTATCTCTTCTCATTTGTCTTGAACAGTGGAGTGTGTGTTGTAATCTGTGCCACGTGTCTTGTATCATCAATGGGGAAACGATTAATAGTGAGAAAATCTAGCGGAGATCACTCGCTCGTCCGACCGTTAATGGGGATTTTTTTTTTTTTTACTCTCACACGAAAACTTGCGTCATTCTTCACATTAAAAAGTTCAAAGTGTAAAGATAGATAAGTCTATAAACAGGACTGCTGCGCTTCTTAACTTTTATACCGAACACGTGTACCATATCTCTGTTTGTGCGGTTTTAACTAGTTTGATATATATGTTATGGTCAAAGCTCGAAATAGGATTTTTAGCTATGCTTGGTTTAAAGATTAATATTGTTCGAGAATCTGCAAAATGATGAGTAATAATTTCACCGAGATATTGGTGAATGCGTCACACAAAGTTGGATGATAAGCGCCACATGTGATGTGACTTATTGATGACATCAATGCGTAATAAAAACTCTTACTAATAAAATATTAATTAAGCGCAATGTTTACGTGATTTGTCAGACTTATATTGCTTGTGTACAGAGTTCAAGCTATTTACTCGAAAATTTCCCACCGTGAATTTAGCAACCCGCATCCTCGAGAGGAGTCTGCTGTGTGCAAGCGGAATATGGGCCACTTATAAAACTCCTGAACGGTAATTAAGATGTTTCTTTAATTAACGGTTAGCACTACTGCAGCTTTGCTACCGTCCGATGTAAAGACGATTGAATTAGTACCGCTGCTCGCGGTTATGCTCCGTAAAGTGCAACGAGAATTCCAGACGCTGAGGCCGGTATAAATTACGTACAACTATTTTAATTCTTGTTGAAGTGCACAGCTAAATTAATTAACATATACTTCATCCATTAAACTAGAAGTTTGTAAATTTAAGTTTAAAGGAAAAAGTATTTTTAACACACACCGTTGCAATCTGCGTACAAATAAATAAAGATGTTGTGTTTTATTCGATTATCAACTGACAAATTAAATTAGCAATCATTTAATTTATTCAGAAGAAACATTATCAAAAACACAACATTGCGTGATATACATTTCCATTGTTTTAATTAAAATAGAATTTTAAATATAGCAAGTTATGCCATAAAAAACATTATATTTGTGCTTTAATCCGAATTTTATATATCTCTTCTAGCGAGCACAAACAACGTTATCAACTTTATCATTACGAAGAAGTTTTACACATATGAGGTAACTAATCTATCAATTGCAGCCTGAATAAGCATGTAAGTAGAAGCTATTGAACTGCGTGTAAATTTTACGAAACGATAAATCGTTCTTCAATTTATTCGAGTGTTAAAAATCGAGGCGTGGCTCGTATCTGTATATTTTACCACGTGTTTTTGCGTGTTTTACTTCTGACAAAACGACAAAACGCAAATAACTTTGAAATTGTGTTGAAACTGTTGTATGCGAGTCAGGTATTTTTTTTCGCAATGCTTGGAGCAAGAGTGAAAATGCATCGACATTTTATGGACGAAGAACATGTGTGTTAGACATGCACGTTCGTTAAAAGCATGAAGCATGATAAAAATTATTTCCGAACTATAGAATGTCAATTAATTTTTAAATATTTGCATTAGCGCACAAATAGACAAACATCATAAAGAAAACTAAAAGTCGGAGCTTTTATTAAATAATTTTCGTAATATTTTCTTATATTCGTAACGATTTTGTATGGATAATAACTTTCCAGAATATCGGTAATTGTGATAAAATAAATCTATAATCACAAGATGTAAGATATAAGTATTTTTAATCAATCTAATCACAGAATAAGAATTTTGTTCAGAAAAAATTCTGCAAAGATTAAAACCACATGATAACCTCGACTTTGTAACTATGCAACTTAGCCATCTCCTGGAAAGGCAAGTTTGCACCTTGGAAAGAATTGCAACGATCGTGTGAACGACAGTCTAAGGTGAACCGGAGCGGTTGGCCAGTTCTCAACCAACGAGAAATTCCGTTACAGGGCCGTATCGCGAGAGATATCGTTTCCGTTTCGGAATAACGTACGAAAATGGGGCGTTCTGCATCGGGATCAGACGCGACGCTGCAATCGTTTCCGCTGCATTCAGTTGCAGCCCCTTTATATTGTTATGATAATTATCGTGCGCATCTCCCTTGTCCCTGTGCATCGGCTTTACTCCAGTTTGCACTTAATATTCCTACGGTTAGTCAGTTAAAAACTGTTAATATCGAAAGAAATAAGTTTTGAAATCGGAATCGAATATTCGTATGAAAAATTCCATTTCTTTTTTTAAATAAAAGAAGTTTTTATATACTGTATTTTAAATATAGTAAAAACTTTTCAATTGGAAACAATAAGCAAATTCACCGTTTTTACAAAACTTCACAATTCAGACATATTTACGATCGTTAACTCTTTATTTCCGAACCGTGCGTTTCAGGCCGGTTTTCTGTTTAGATCTTTAAATGCCGGACGCGGTTCGGCGACTACGAGAGCCACTTGTCTTCGTAAGGTGGTTCTCTAGTCTCGTGGACACTGACACTCTCCGCTTTCCCAGAAGCCTTCAGGACGTGGGAAGAAACAGAGGTCTCGAAGAAGTATGCTGCACATGTGCCAAGAAATGGGTGGCGCCCAGCCATGTGGCTGAGAAAAGCGATAGTCGAAGAAAAGAAAGAGATTAGAAAAGGTTTCGTCTGTGTGAAAAATCTATTCTTTCTGGAAAATCTATTTGTCTTGAAACGCAGTCCAACAAGATATATGAAACGTGTGGATAACTTACACGAATAGTCTATTATATCGTGTTTCTTTTTTTCTTTTTCTCTTTCTCTTTCTTCTTTCACTAATATCCCATTAAAATATGTCTTAAAACGCAGTATACCAAGATGTATGAAACGTGTGGATAACTTACACGAACAGTCTATTATATCGCGTTTCTTTTTTTCTTTTTCTCTTTCTTTCTTTTCTTTCACTAATATCCCATTACAATATTGAACGTACATAATTTGTGATTTCATATTTCACTTTTCTCACGTTTTCACGATTCGTCTTTTGTTACTTTGTTTTCGATCATTTTCCGATTCCAGAAGCGACAACCTGTTGCTGCGCTTCTTCTTGGCTCTGTTCCACGCGAGGCGTGGTATGCTTTGTACACGCACACATCTCAATGACGATGCGAGATGCGTGCAAGAACTCAAACGCGCATCTCGCATTATTCCAGTAATGTCATTTTTTTACTTTACTCACAGATAAAAACTTTGAAAATTCATTCTTTTCTATTCTTTGTTGCATTTTCCGGTCACTTAAATGCGATACGAGTTCATGCGATAGCAATTGGTCACGAGATGTGAAACAATTATAGTGTTTTTTTTTCTCATATTTTTTTCTCAGGAGTGAATGTCTCACAGGAAAGGCAGTTTCACTGCGGAAAAAATGTCCTTCCGCTTCAGTTGACAGATATACTAATTAGAAAGACTCAGAATAAGATAATAATGTTTCGTGCCCAGCACGTTTCTCGCTGTGGCGCTTAATTATGTTTTCCGTACGCATTGCGGCGCAGAATCAGCGCGGGAACTTGCCCGCGGCGCTCAAGGCTTTTCCCAATGCGTTTTTACAAAGAAATTTTCTCTTATCGATATGTATCGAGAAAGTTAGTTGGAAAAAACTAAAACATGTTGCTTCTACATCGTTTCTGACTAGTTAAAAAAATTTTTCTCAATAATATCAAAATTTTAACATTTGATTATTGCTACTAAAATGTAAACAAGCGTCAAAGACAACGTATCTAGAATCAGAATTAATATTGATA
>QVOB01019388.1:0-11677 GCA_014839585.1 Pseudomyrmex concolor | reverse complement strand
TTTTCTACTACTGTCTACCTCCTCGTTCGGTTACGTAAGCCCGCGTTCCATCTCTGATTTTCTGTACAACTTTGATTTCCAAGAAATTTTCTTTCTTTTTCCGAGAGATCAAACAAACCTTCTTCCAGAATATTGAAACGTAAAAATGTTACATCTGCCAATGCCGAAAGTTGTAATTTATGTAACTTTTCTGACAAAAAAAAGGGATAATAAGTAAAACGACGCGACATTATTGATTTTACAAAGAATTGTAACATTGAAAAATTCCGCGGAGAATGCGGGAGATCGAGTTCGATTCTTACAAGTATTTTTAATGGAAATGTTAAATTTAACAGAAGGTAAATTGGGGGGGGAAATGTATATTTCACATACATGTGATGCAAGTACCCTTAGAAGAAAATAAATCATCTCACGAGCTTATGCAATTGTTAGGAAAATAAATATTTAATAATAATTGCACGTGCATCCATATTGGCGTATTGGCTCGTGTCGACCCCTAATACTCAGTTGAAAAATTCCATCATCTTATCCGAAGAAAAGTTAAACAATAATATTGTATTAAATAAATTAGATCAAGTAGCCGAAACCAATAAACCGAAAATGTCAATTTGATATTAATTTTGCCAAGTTGCGCTTGTCTAGCAACTTTGAATTGATATATCTATACCTATGATATCTCTCGAGAGTGACACGATTGCTCGTCTGCAGTGAGGTGAAGCAAGATACACAAAGTGCAAACGACCTCGAAGTACCCATGGCGGCGTTTACATTTCACTCCACACCACTTAACCGGTGCCTTCGTAGATGCAAGCCAATGTCCTTGTGCTGTTCAAACGCCACGTATGCCTGTGGGAAAGTACCTTATCGTCCGTTACGATTTTGCTAATTTGACCTCCACCGGTATCAGGCAGACCGTGGGATGGATGCTGTCGTTGTTAGTAAGTTAGCCAATTTGTTGCGCAAGATTAGTTCACATCCTACTTAGCGCAGTTGATTCTCCCTCTTACAGGAGAATCAACATAATACCGACGTCTTCCCGAGATACATCGCACTTTAGTGTTCGCGTGTGTGTTTTAACCAACGAATTAGATTTAAAAATTAAATTTTCTCCTGCGGTGTTTTTTTTATCTACAGAAAATAAATTTTATTTTATGTAGATAATTTACATCGCGCAAATTTTCACGTTCAATTTCATGTGCGATTTCATAATTATGAAAAATTAAAAATACAATTAATGAATGTAAAATTTTTAAAATAATTTACGAGAGAAAAAGGTTATTTACTTTCATATCGCGTAGATGTTCAAACATTTAATTACTATTTTTGCGCATACTTTATGTCAATTACAACAACTGTTTATTCGTGAACAAACAAGACACGTACGGCTGCTTTTAATAAATAGCGAAATTATATCGCGGGAAGTGGCCGACATCACGCCTTGGTTATAAAATTAATCGATTGCGAAAAAGTTTCGAGGAATCGATGCGAGCCGAGTCGGAGTTGCTTCGAAAAGCTAAGTATGGTTCTTAACGATTCTCTCGCTCTTGTGGAAAAAGAGAGAGAGAGAGAGAGAGAGAGTGGAAGGTTCGGCTAACTTGGCGATTGCGCAAATTCACTTGCAGAACTGACTCGTGACCGAACCGAACTATTTTCTTCTTCTTCTTCTTCTTTCGACGAGCGAGGCGCGTGTTCGCACTATCCCAAGCTCGACGGCAAACTAATTCGATTTCCATCGAAAGTAGAGAGACGTGCATTTCGGCAATCTCCCTGTGTCGCGCGCGCGTACCGACGAATAAATTCATTACCGGTCCTCATCAAGGATTATATTCTTACTCCGGGGATGTGCGAGACGCGATGAAAGAGTGCCGTCACGAAGGAAGAGACGGAGAAAAACAACCGACACTGTCAAGAGAACCCTCTTCGCGCGTAGATAATCCTCGGATCTACAATTACATTTTCATATAGCGCAAATTGCATTTCAGTCGGCAAACAGCGAAATACAACGGGCAAGAGAGAGAGAGAGAGAGAGGGGAGGAAACAGAGAGTCGCGGCGAAAATTATAGTCGGCGAATTTCCCGACTGAAAATGTAAGTATTGTCCTTAATGATGTTTTGTGGCAACTTCCGGCGCGGTGGAGATACGTCGCGCAGCCAACTTCGCGACTACCGTCATAAATTTGCTTACGGAATTCACGAGAGTCCGTAGACTAAATCAGCAGGCGACGGCGCTCGGATGGATCCGACAGGAAAATGCGCGACAGATTAATTTCCATATCAAAACAAGTAACGCAGTTTCGTAAATCCGTCAACGTTTCGAATAATCCCCATTGGTGTCCCGATGCGGCCAGTTACTTCGTAAAACGCGTATATAAACCGGCGTAATTGCGTTTTGTTCCATTTTTTTTTTTTTTTTTTTTTTTTTTTTATCCCTCCCCGACGCAAAAATACCTTCACGCGCATTTAATTTTTATTGCGGTGGGAATTGAAATCATCTGTATTTTTTAATGCAATCTGTACTTTTTATGCAATCATCCGTAAAAATCGCCGTGAAATGTATTTTTTTTTCTCTCCCTCTCTCTCTCCTGTCCCGCCAACTTCGAAACGCATCGTGCACGAAACGCAGCGTCACGTGTCCGTAACAAATCCTCTCCGCGAACAGTGACACCGCGGAAACGACTGTGGAAATTATCGCGATTGCCGCCGCCGCCGCCGCCGCGGCGATGCGCACAAATGAATTACAACAAGTCTTCTCCGGAGAGCGCGCGAGAAAGAGACAAAGCGAGAAAGAGAAATACTGAGGTAAGTAGCAGCAATGCGGCGCGCGCGTTTCGTTAAAGTGCTCTTCCCCAACGATTTCTTACAGCGACCTTCGCTCGCGGAAATCTCGCGCAAACTTCGCGATTGCGTAAATTCACTTTCGGAACTCGTCGCTCTCCTCGTCGCTATTCAGCGACTAGAAGAGCAGAGAAGGGGAGAACCGAGGAGGGAAGAACTGGACTAACTCGGTTTTCATCGAAAGTAGAGAAGACACGCGCTCTCGGCTCATTAGCTAAGCACGACGACGTGGAATGGCGGGAGCCGAGGAGCGCGTCGTTCGTCGCCGCGGCGCAATAATAGCGCGGGAAGGGGGAGAGGAGGGAAGAGGCATTGGTTAGGTACTAACTTTTACGCTCAACTCCCAAGGAATACTTAGGCCGCATTAAGACTTCAGACGAGGCTATTATCGTAATGCGTGCTTGTTAAGGAAGATTGGTCGCGTGCTAACTGGCAATTCCGCACTTCTATTAATTATACGAGAGCGTTGATGCTGCTACATCCCGAATCCTAGCTCATATATCCATCTTTCGCGCCCTCGCCCACCTTTTCCCACCACGGTAATTGCTGGGTGCGCGGAAACTTCCACCGGCCGATTGCGCGCGCGCGCGGTCTTAGATTAGATTAGAAAATAACGAGACGGGAGGCGAAAACAATAAGCTCGCGAAAATCCCGTAAATATATACTTTCGCTTTTCCGCGTGTGTTCTTTGCTGTCTGTGTTTTTTGTTTCGAAAATCAGATCGCGTCATAAATTCTCGGCGCTTTTCATACGCCGCGAATTTATAGAAACCGAACGAGTTCAGGAATGTGTGTGTGTGTGTGTGTATAAAGTTCTGACATTCCGAAAGTTAACGAAATTCCTCTCTGTTAAACCGGATATGCCCCGGTGTTGAACGTACCAATTGACTTCATCTTCGTCGAACTTGCGCGCGCTTCAGGGAAAAGCTCAAAGATTGAACTGAATAAAGTTTAACAATCCGAGGCGAGGATTGGCATATTTCAGTAGGATTGGATAGCAAATATCGAAAGATTCTCTCGCGAATCAGCACCGATCTGTCAAAATCGCGCGTAATTGCTCAGAGACGACTATTTTCGGTCGCTTTAATGAAATCTCAATCATCGGAACTGCGCACCTCTTCCTCTCAAGCACACCGTTATTCTCAGCTCGCCGTCTCTCTGTAGATCGTCGAGAGAAAAGGGAATCTGAAGATTCAATAATGTTTTTACGACCCGAAAGGCGATTCTCGTCGTGAGATGCGATTTTCGAGAAGAAGTTTTGTCGTCGAGACAACATCGAAAACGACGAGGCGATGAGGCGAGACGCGACAAGACACAACGAGCTGCGCTACCGAGAAGTGTGCTCCGCTCGTAAAAAGGGAAGCGACACGACGACGCGGTAACTCGCGCGCACGGCAATTTACGCCCGTCTGGGGTACGGGGTAAAAGGCTGGCTAAGGATACTCCAGACTAATACAACGCGCCGCTGCGGCCGCTACGCCGCCGTAACCTGTAACGCGATAGCGGCATCAGCCGTCTAAGCACCTTTCGTGGCTCCTCTCTCCCACTCCTTTCTTCGACCCCCGAGTGCTTTACAGAATATGAAGATCGTCAAGATTAGGGCTGATGGCGTGACACTGCTTCCTCCCCTCGCGCGATTCTAAGCGAATAATGCCGTCAGATCGTTCAACGGTCGTGTGTGTGCGCGTCGAAAATCGTTCGGTAAAGTCTTTCCGAATCGACTGATTGGAATCATCTACGTCCACTTGTCGATGAAATGCGATTTGCGATCGCGTTCTCGACGACTTACGTTTTTTTGGAGATAAAGGAAACGCAACCGACGTTGAGTGTACTTCGAGATTTTGTTGAGAATCGACGATGGGTTGCTGTAATGTTCTTTACGCACTTCTCAAGACTAACAAAAACTTGAGAGACAACTTCAGCCGTGCACAATTCAATTTTAAAACTATTTCACTTGTCAAACTGATGAAATTTAGCTGAGGCTGAAAACGTTAAAAGGCAAGTCAATATACAAGATATCGATGTGTAAATTATTATACTTTTATTCATGTAATATCATGCATTTCGATATCAATATGTTTGAATTTTTTATCAGTGAACTACTTTAAAGAAACTACTATAAACAATACACTAGTTATTAATTATTAGTTAAGAAACCTATTGCATAGTATTATTTAACGAGTGTGATATTACTTTTTGAATAGAAATAATAATAATTTACATACACCGGCACTTCCTATATTGGCTGCATTGTCTTCCAACACTTCCTGTCTTAAATTTTCACAAGCTCATTCATTTGTTAAATTATCTTTCTGCTGTGTGCTTACGTGTTCAAGTGTCAATTTATATTCATTTTACTTATTTATTTTTCAAATTTTATTATTTGACTCTGATTATTTTATTGTTTCACGTTTTACAATTTGAATTGACTACATACTTGGCACGAAATCGATATCTACATTCTTGACTTAATAAAAACTATGCATCGCGCTTTTGCTAGAGCACCACATTTTTATTTGCATTAAAAAAGACCGTATAGGAACGTTTGCACTTTGTTACATTAATAAACATTGGAAAAAACACGTAACCAATTACCGTGTTTTTCCTATTGGCCTATTTTTTTTTTTTTTAATATAGAGCCAAATATTATTCTGGACTAACAAAAAATTTCTACTAACTTATATAATTCCAACAAATTTTTACAAGAGTTTAATGAGCGATATCTATGCGACGCGCATCATTTACCAAATCATTTGATTATTCGCGTATCTTTTATCTTTAATGCCCGAGGTTCGTCGGGGCGGGTGTACGCAGAGATTGCAAGAGTATCGATAACACATCGCCTCAGGTCGTTTCACGTCGTCGTTTGCCCGTAAGTAGCAAAGTCGCTCGCTTCTCTTGTGTCACGGGAGCAATTGGATGACTAAAGCACGCGAATAAATGGATAAGAGAAGGTAAATATATTTCGACGAGGAGGTACTCTCATATCTTGAGATAGAGAGAGAGAGAGAGAGAGAGAGAGAGAACGCACGCGCGTGTAGTCGTTGACCTGTACTGGTCGTTGTCTACTCTCCGACGAGAGAGACGCGCAGGTATATCGCGCGAGAAACGAGATGTATCGTAAAAATAAAACAGAGAGAGAGAGAGAGAGAGAGAGAGAATACACATCCGGTAGTGCGTAAAAAGACTCAGTGACGTATAAAAAAAAATTTATAGAACGCTGTAATGTTAAATTGTAACAAATAATTAGAGAAGTGGCTCTTGAATCAGCGTTTCAACTAACGTGTTTGAATTTTACGCGAAACTATATATTTCAATATTGCATAGCTCTTGAATCTTACTAGCACTGGGTTATGGAAAACGGATTTCTCCATCGTCCAAACATCGCGGTCGTTTGTGGATAATCCTGTGCGCAACCGCCAGGTTTGGATCACCGCCAGCCGTGTAATATTCATCGTCCGACGGCGCCCACGCAGCTAAATTAGCAACGTGCCCGCCTCGCAAACTGTTTAGGCCCGCTTTTATATTCGCCGATTAAGAGGGTTCTCATCTGAGAACGCTCTTACGGGGAGGGGAAAGCCTATTGTTTTCATGAAAAGTTGCTGATGGATGGATGGAGATGCCAAGGGGTTGACCGCGCTCGTAATATTCTATCAGCACGTTGAGGAAGCATATTCGTCTTGTTTTTCTTTTTTTTTTTTTTAAAGAGCAAATACATTTTTCATGCTCCGCGGGGTGTAGCTGCGATAGCGCGGTTGATTTATTATCAGCGCCGACGAAGAGTCCATCGCGAATCTTTATTAATCAGACCACGCGCGGTCGATTTAATTAGATCTTTCAGTTGTTTTTTTTTTGTTTTTTTTTTTTTTTTAGAATATTGCGAGACGTACGATAATTGCAGGCGCGTGTATGTAGAACGAGTCAAAGTTGAGCGTGTGTGGTTGCAAAGGAACGACGTGCGAATCACGAGATCGTTAACTGTTCGCTAGAACAGTTTCCTCGAGCGCCCATTAATTGCGTACAATAATTAGCAACAAAGTGTATTGGCAGGATTTTATACGTTCGATAGGAGTCTGTGCTTGCACGGCACACGCCTCGATACCAATTATGTTCCAATTACGCGACACTTTACCTCGTCTCTCTCTCTCCCTCTCTCTTTATGACTTCGGTGTAATATATTAATAGAAGCGTAGAGGGAGAGAGAGAGAGAGAGAGAGAGAAATATCACGTGCGCGAAGAGTAATTGACATTCAATCGCCACTTAACGTATCGCTAAATTTCTGGCGTTTCGGAATTTCGCGCGCTATTTTGCAACAAATATAAATATTGTTATCAAGCTGTTTTTATTTTTTCTTCAAATCGCGCTTAAGCGGCTAATTGACGATTTTATTAACTGGATAAAGCTGGGAATTGTCTCGCGCAGTTTATAAAATAAATCGTCGCACAGTCAGGGGCGACTTTCATGAAATTACGAAGAACTGTTGGCGCATTGTTGGAAATTATCCGACTCAGAGATGAAGCAGCAACTATGACTACTGATTGTTTAAATGAAATTGCCGAGTAGCGAAGAACTCCGACGAGAACAATTCCGCGCGTCAATGAGAACTTATTGAATTTCTCGTCGTATTACGAGTTAATTTCAAAACTGTTTCCACTCATGAACGGGCGCTCGAGAGAGAGGCACCTCGTCCTCAACTATTATAAAAGACATTAATGCGTGGAGAACGATTGTTACAATTATTGAGAGCCAAAATGAAATTATCGCATAGTAACAATCATGCGCGTATAACGCGTTCGTGCCCGCGCGCGCGGAACTTAGTTTCCTCCCAGACATGTTACGAGTTAATTCGCTTAATTGCAACACCGGGAGCGTACTTGTTACGGCGGACGATTCCAAATCAACTGAACTTAATGTCCTGTAATTGTGTGAAAAAAAAAAAAAAAAAAAAAAAAAAAAAAGCGAACACGTTTTTCCGCAGCGGAATATCAAACGCGCGAATGATGCGAAAAATCATCAAAACTTGCAACAAGTTTAAAATAATCCTTAACTCTCGGAATTATATCTCGTTTTTTATTGACACTCATAATTCTTTCTCGAAATCGGAGTAATCGCTAGTATTCGCGTTATCGCAACACGTGCTCTGCTCGAAGTTCGATCACTCTCTCCCGACAATATCGCCGGGAGAGAGATAGTCGGGCGAGCGTCCATTCGCGGGAGAGAGTATTTCAACTCAATAACCAGCAGATAACACAGGCATTAAACGATTACGGAGTTTTAAACGAAGTTATGGAAAGTTAGACGCGGAGAAGCGCTCTCGACCCGGGAAATTTAATAACGTTTCGCGATATACTGACAGGCGATTCACAGTTCGAACCCCATTTGCATTATCGCCCTTGTCTCGCTAGATAACGCTATGTGTATATATATATACACACACGCACAAGCAGTCGTGAAATTTATTAGCGAACAATCGGCGAGATCGTCGAGAGAAACGCTCGTCGGAAATTGCGAGTGCGCGAAAGAGGATTGTCTTGGCATATTGCGGGTTCGACGGTCCTCTCTCGATTCTGCAATCGTTCGCGCGCGCATTACGACGAGCGGAGCTCGTAAAGCACGACACGGTCGGGGCAAAGTTTCCACAATCCTTCGCGATCGTATCGTCGGATGTTTCACGCCGCGTGCTAACATCCGCAATATCGCGCGGCGAGAAATTATCCGGCCGTTATCACGTTCGCGATTAACGCGAGGCGAGAACGCGATGATGATGACGAGGACGACCGTCGAAACGCGCTCTAAGATATTTGCAAGCACGACAGACCTCGCAAAGGGTGGTCTGTGCTGATCGTAAAATCCGGGCAACGTTGTCTCTGGCGATGTCGTACACGATGTCGATTAATCGACTCCGGTGTCACGCGCGCTCGCGCGCGCATGCAGATTCGATATCGGGCACCGGTAGTTCGATATCGCCACCAGGATCCAATCCATTAGCCGCGCGTTTCATGCCGATCGGTCTCCGGGTTTGATTTTAAGGGCGCAATGCGTCGCACGGTCGAATGCACATTAAACCTGAGGATTCCGAATAGCACGCAGCTGATATCTTCCTAACGGCATAATAATCCGATCCTTCCATCAGCAAACGTAACGTGCGCGTCAATCTACGAAAGCTCATTTTCCGAACGATCATTAAACGCTTTGTATGTTTTATCGCCATCGGACGTAAGATCGAAACTAATTTCCGATCTTTTATTCTGCGATCTATTTTTTCGTGGCAGACGATGATGAAATTTCAATATTGTATCGTGTAAACATGTGCGAGAGAGACTGTATATAACGCGCTCAATATTCGAGGACTCGCATTGAATTTCAACGAGAGCGCAATAAGAATATAAAGTCGCGCGCGAATTTCGTGCCGTGATACACGAGGCGCTTAAACAATTTTTTACACCCGCGCGCGGCGAACGGGGGTTTCTTCTGGCGTAATAAAGATGTCGTCCGATGTTACGATGGAAAATCGATAACTCCATATAAAACTCTAATTTTTATGGCCACTGCGACTGACAGTGATAACGTTTCAACTTGACAGTTTTCTCGCGCCCGGCGCCGCCGACATGCATGAGGTCGATTAATCGACTTCCATGCACGCTTCCCATGCACGCGTTGCGAGCTCAAGTCGTAGATCGCTGCGTGATACAATCTGACATCTTACGTCATCGGTGTGAAAAGAGAAAGAGAAGGATAAGCGCTCGGAAAATTTCACCGGAGGTTATCGAAAATGTTTTCGCTGACGCGATGCAAAAAAAAAAAAAAGATTATAAACATCAATAAGCATTGTTGATTGCAATGCATTGTAACGAATCGCGCGATGCAATTTTCAGTCTGAAAAACGGGCAATTTAATCAAATATCGACAACAACGGTAATTGATCCGTCAATGTCAACACATATCAATTAGAGAGAGAGAAAGAGGGAGGGAGATTCTATGCGTAGAGACAGGAAAAAAATTTTTTCTACCTCTATAATTGAGAACATGAAAATTTGATATACACAACAGTAATGTCAATATTACTCGTTGCAGAATTTTCATCACATGTGCGAACTGACATTTCGCTCATGCGTGCCGAATTGTCAGAAATTTCTCGGACGTACGTAATACGCGATACGCATGAAAAAGTACATATACGATCGTTCCCTATATATACACCCGATTCCCGCGTATTATACGGCTTTTGTTTTTTTCCTGTGTTCCGGATGGCTTTAATTTCGAACACGCAGGTCGCGTTGATTCGTAGGTGGAAAAAAAATAATAAAAAACAAAATAATAAAAAAAAGAACAAAATGCTACGCTAGAGACATGCTAATACTCCCGGAGCAAATAATAAAGATCGCTTAGTGCACGTGCGCGAAAACGTAAAATTTTGCACCCATATATCGCTTTACGTCAGTCTAAAATGACATGCGTATCCTCATATACTGCACCTCCGCTCTTTCTCTCCAAGTGCCCTCGCATCGTAAAGGAACGCGGCAAGTAGAATGCGGGACTGACTGGTATAAAAGTCAAGCACACGCGCTTAAAATCGCACGTACGATATGAGAACAAGGCGCGGTACGTTCATAACGGACGCCCGGCTACCACCGTCGTTAAAATTCAGGAGAGATTGCGGTTGATCCGGCAAATCCCGCGAAGAAACCAGCGAGAGACTGTTTCAGAGACGAAAGTTTTCCTCCCTCCCTCCTTCCCGAGTCGTCAAGTCGTCGTCGGTGGACTGGAAATAGTCCGCCGACCGACCGCGAAACTTATCATCGGGGCCGGCGAGCGCAGAAAGGAATGTGCCACATACTTCACATCGCAAACCGATGCGATGTGCGCGGCCCGTGACAGGTGCTCGATTAACAGCTGACCGCGTTGTCGATAACGCAATCGTCCGTCGAGAGAGTTTTCCGATGTTTCCGATGCGATCTTTATCTCGCACTTCACTAAAAATACCTTTTTTTCCCGCCGTAAAAATAACCAACGATGAACAAAACAAACCGGACAAAAAACAAATCTCCCTAGATAAATTCAAAATGCCTAAAAAATAAATTTTTTTATTCGCGCAAAAGTTTTTTTTTACACGATTCGCGCGCGGCGGAAATTACGAGTGTGTTTGTTAACTCATGCGTTGATACATATGCGTTTTTCCGAGCGTGAATGCGATTGGCAAGCAAATCCGGATATAATCCCTGCAATTTGAGAGCAAATTAGGCGTTTTTTCTTTTTTTTTTTCTCTCTTTTTTTTGTCACTGCTCGTAACACACAAAAAACCCGCGCGGCACCGCGAAACACAGGACATTGATAATCGCGCTGAGCGATTACGAAAAAGCATGACATTCATTTCGCACTGCATTGCGCAAAAAACAATATACAAAGAGCCAGAATTGCTATCTAAAAACAGAATTGAAAATTCTGTATAAATGCGCCGCGCACAGAGAGAGAGAGAGGGAGCGCAATTCGGCGCGCACACATACACACACACACACACACACACATACACACACGCGCGCGCGCGCACACACGCACACGCACACACACACGCACACGCACGCACGCACATACACACACGACAAAAACGATATTTCGACTTTAATATCGTTCCGCCGTTAGAACTACGCGCGTCAATCTACATCATATTATTTTGGACCCGCGTTTTCGGACACGACGGCGCACCGAAAAATATACACGAGACAAATTAAGGCAGTCAGTCGTGCGAAAAACGTAATCTGCGGAATCGCGCGGTCGCACGTCGCTCAAAGAATTACATAACCGGGACAAAACCGAAAGAAGAGAAAGAAAGAAAGCAAGAGAGA
>QVOB01019386.1:0-15882 GCA_014839585.1 Pseudomyrmex concolor | reverse complement strand
GACTATGTTGAGAAATAAATCGCCACTTTTCCAAAATTTTTGTTTTTTTTTTGTAGGCTAAGTACTTATCGGACTGCCCTCGTACATTGAGGAGGAAGAAAGGATGACCAGTGTGTTTTAAGTGTAATATTGTTATGCACAGAGAGAGATATAGGAAAAATAGACAGGAAAATTGAGAAAACAAGAAATTTATACACTTCTTACACAGTACCTCACGAGCATGCAGTACAAAAGTGTAAGTACCATACTAAATGCGCATGAATAGTCCATGGCTTCTGTAAATGGCCTATCTCGCGAATGGAACACAATGGACCAAAACCACCCGTTCAAGCATATCTACAATGAAATTACTTTAAACAAATTAACTCGAGAGAGCTGTGAATTATAGAAGAACTGGCAAGGACAGTGTAGGCAAATAGGATCCCGCATAAGTTAACGAGGAGCGTACTCACAATACTGAAGTAATTCCAAGCGTGAAACATAGGCCAGGCGCTGTCCACGCTGTTTTTAAATTCCCGATACATCTTCCAATGCGCGTAAAAATTCAATAACGAAAACAAAACCGACGCGGGCTCCTGACACCCGATTAAACGAATAAACGGCCACTGCAAGAGCAAAAGAGTCTATATATTGCTGCTTCGCTTATATCTGCAAAGTTACTGACTTTTTATAAAATATATGACATTTAAAAATGCGATCCTACGTAAAGGTGTGTGACATCATAAGTTTCCAACTTGTTTTACTTACTTTTCCATGAAATTGCGGCACCTTCAACCCATCAGATAAAAAGGAGTCGACAGTTTTCCACATGCACATGTAACTGCAATCTTCCTTGCACGACCAGTTCAGCAGAATTAAGGATAAAGGAGGCTGCTTCTTAAAATTTGTGTCTACGACGTACATACATGTGTAAATAAAAACTTACACATAAAGATTAACTGAAACATTTGTCGTTATGTACCATTCTCGCAATTGCTACTGCGACACAACGCCAAGCATTTGTTGTATATGCGCGACCTGTCACCTATCGAACCGACTGCACTTCCAACAAGACAGGTTTGAAGAATCAAGATAAAGATCCATTTCGTTCGCGACATATTACTGACATTTACCGGCACCACATCTGTCACAAGACCGCGCCGAAGTTCACCTCACCGTAAACCTTCGACTACTGGATAACTATGTCAGATATCACCACTTTTCTATCTCCAGTATTCCCGCAATCTTTCGCCTTGTAATGAAGTTTAACAGCGTCTCAGTCGCCTAAGTGGCAAAAAAGTAAAACATAAAAGCCGTCAGCAACGTCTTCGGGGGTTTCTTCTGTGGCAATCGAAATAAACTGTAAGATTGCACAAATAACTATAAATATTACAGCAATATTAAATTTCAAAAACTACACGTGTATAAAGAATAGAAAGAGAGATGATAGCACTTCGAGATATATTCCTTATTTACTTCACAGCTTAATTAGAATACATAAAAATATTTTCCATTTATATTTATTAAATCAATACAGTGATATTCGTATGTTACATTAGAATCAAGTTATAAAATAAAATATTCTTTTTTTATAAATGCCACTGTATAAGAACATTTTTATGCGTTAACGATCTGTAATATATAGAAATATGAAGTCTGCTCGTGCTGCTTGCGACTTTTTCGCTGAAGATATGTGTGTGTGTGTGTATATCTTTGTACTTTAACGAGAAAAACAAAATAAAAGCAACATGAACAAAGAAACAAATCTCTTCTTGGTATATACTTGATTACTTTAACAGAGAACAAATTTCTTATCGTTGTAAAGCGTAAAAGACAGTTTAAGTGTATTTTATTGAGTGAAAATTCTCTTTCTAGTAAGAAAAAAATAACTTTTGTAGAAAAGCTTCAAAATACACTTTTGATCAAAGGAACATCATAATAGTAAAACAAAATTAAGTAGGTCCTGACATGTTGTATCACACTTAAGAGCTTTGGAACGTCTTTAAGACAAGATTCATGTTTCTTCGACAACACTCAGTCTCTAAATTACATGTCCTCGTCCTATAACAAATAATAGTATTTTTTTTGTTTGTAAAGCTGTCTAAAACTATATCTGTACGCTTAATCTGTACACAATGTAACACACTAAACTCACCTCTACCCGTTACTTTTCTTGATTGTTCATTAGATCTGCACAAGAGCGACTTGCCTCTGCCGCCTGCGGTTGCAAACGTTCATGTAATTATTTACGAATTCTATTTTCTCAAAATGTAATCAAAACAATTGTACCTAATTGTAGTTGTCTATGTTGTGTCGTGTACTGTTTGTGTTGTAGGCCTGTGTTTGTTTTTATGCTTGTGTTTTTTGCTCCGTGTTTTTGTTTGATTAACTGTTACAGTATTTGTGAGAGTGAGTAAAAGTGACGTGTGGATAAAAAATGAACATCGTTACATCTCGTACGATTGACTTACCGATACTAGGAAAGTGGGAATCATATGCTGCGGCATCATTGTTCACAGTAAGACTAGCACTTGCTAGAAATACAGATAAACGTAAGATGCATTGCGAACGTGTAACTTATGGGAATAAAACTCACTTACTCGAATATTAATTTATATGAAATAAAATGACTCGAAAACACTATGATGCAAATAAATTTGTCTGATATAAATAAATCATCTATTTGTAAAATGAAGTTTTTGAACTTACAACTTATATTCGGAGGCTTCATTGGTTTTTCATTCAACTAAAAGAAACGGGAAAATTAAGGCAAATGTTTTACATAAATGCAATGAGGTTTCTTTATAGGCAAACATAGACAGTATATACGTATGAACAACATACACCATTATAATTAGATGCAAATACAATTAGGGGACGTATATGCCTTCCCACATAAAAACTTGCACGAATAATAAATAAACTATCTTTAAACAATCAAAGACATTAATCGATGTACTTTTGTAAGTGAAGGCATATATGCCTCAACTGTACATATGCAGTCAAACGTCGTTTCATATCGCACTATGATATTGCGTGTAGAATGAAAATAAAATCTTTGTGCAAGTATAAATTTGCATATTTTTAAAGAAGAAAAAAGAAATAAAAAGAACATATTCAGAGTAACGGTCAACTCGGTCTCAACAATATTAAGATCAGTGGCGTTTGACTGTAATGCGTTGTACATATTCAAAAAATATAAATATATATAAAAATATAAATGCGTTGTATATATTCAAAAAATATAAATATATATAAAAATATAAATTTTTAATATAAAAATTACATAAAACCATATACGTACATAAGATGGCATCCATTTATTTCTGACGGGTTCTTGAACACTCTTGACTGATTCATCAAGATTCGATTCATCAGATTGAGAACAACCAGCTTCATTGACGAGCTTGTTATTTTCATCTGATCCGTACCGAATAATTTTGATTGGTGCCGATTGCTTCCGACGACGAAGCTCATCTTGATATGATCTGCTAGATACTTTTATTCTATGATGCTCGCTGACCTATGAAGATACATCAATCGTTGTGATTAATACATAGGGTTTTTACACAAAATCATTTTATCAATGTACTTACGTTTGTCTGAGAGAGAATCGCAGCAATTTCAGGTTTAGATACATCAGACACGGAGTCACTTGTGATTTTCATATTGTCCAGCGTCTTTGTCACGGTGGCGAAGTTGTCGAATCTCTCTTTTTTGGGATGATGCACTCCCGGGCGCATATCTATTCCGAGCGAATCGCAAAATTCCTCGCAAAATACCCACACCCAACGCTGCAGCTCGAAACTACTGCAGGCGGTGGGATTGGTGCTGTACTTGTGAAACTTCAGAGACACAGAACAAAAATATCTCGTCATCAACTCGATGAGCTTTTGTACACATGATAAAGAACGATCAAAAAACCAAAACTACCTACAGCGCATTCGGAGCCTGTATCAGACATGTACGTGCAACGCTTGAACATATGCATGGCATACACGGGAATGAGCGTGACATTACGATCGTCTCTGTTTTTGTAAAGTTTCTCCGCCATATGTGCGTACAATGCTTCCAGTTCATAGACTACAAACTGTTCAATGTCTTTTTCTAAGACAAAAATACAATTTAATACAAGAGAAGTAGAGTTTTATAGTGTCACATTATTCTGAGAAATGTCACACAATGTACTCACTCACGGCATAACACAGTTGTTCCAGTAAAGACCGCACTGGCAGTAAATTCTCATTCGTTGTATAAAAAGGTGGATACTTATTTTGCTCGTCTATGTACGGCGTCAAGAAACCGACCAACTTCGCATATATATCAGCGAAGTTATTTTCTCCGCCTGCGTATTCCACCGGTATACCGTGAATCTCCTTAGATGTTTCTAATGCTTCTCGTTTATATCCCAATGGGATCGGGATGCTGACAATTACACTTTGAGTATTCTCTATACCATTTTCTAACGAAAAAATAGATACCGCATATTCCGCAGGAAAATACTTAATTTTTTCAGGTCCAACAAGATGTTTGAAAAAGTAATTAGTGTGTATCAGGACAAATACTTGCGATGATAAATCTGCAATGATAAAGGTAGATATTTGATAGTTATTGTCTCTTGTTTGAAATATGTTGTTCAGGTCAATAAGATTAGTGAAAACACAAACAGAAAGGCTCAGTGAAAAAAAACAATGTGTTTTCTAACAACAGTGAAACATTTCAAGCAAGGATTGTGTAGCATTACTTACTATTCTCGCTCAAAGTTCTCTTAATCATTGATTTTATGTTGTTGTTCATACGTTCCTTGAACTGTTCTTGTTCCCTCTGTCTGGCATCAAGATGATTTATGTCTTCTCCAAGAGCAGTTCTCTTCACAACTGATATCTGTGAGGCAATTTTGTCGTTTTTTGCCATGGTTTCGTATTTCCCTTTTTCTTGCTTAGTTAAACTCTATGTAAACAAAAACAACTTCTGCTGAACTGTGTAAATATTTCAGATGACAAGTCTCAAGAGTGCGAACTTTACATTAAATATATACACACACATATTTTGTGTCTCAAAATAATTGAGAAATAATCAAATAACGAATAATTGAAAAATGATAAAATATACGATGCAAAAATAACAAATTTGAATACGCATTTATGCAACCTTCCACTGTGATTTTATTACACTTGATATTGATTTCGGATTAGAGATCGGAAAGATCTCACGCATGGATATTTACGAGTACGTAAACTCGGAATGAAAAACACAATTTGTCTTTTTTAACCTTCCTCTGTACAGATAGTTGCATTTGAAACTATTTTAAATTAAGCAGCGCGCGCTGTCTTTTACCGCGCATGTAAAATACCAAACGTGAGTGCATCCGAGTGTCATTTTATCTTTGTTTTATATCTAGTGAGTGATAAAGATAAAGTATATCCGAGTGAGGAATCGGAACATAGCCAAATGAACTTGCTTGCTTTTGTCATTTCCTGGAGGTCGATCCTGTATCCACGCAATGTAGCAAAAATTACAAAAGTGAGCAAATTTACTAGTTGTTGACCAATAAGATCATAGATATTTTAATAAAAATATTTTAGTAAAAATACTCACTTTTGTAATTTTCAACTACATTGCTTAATACAGAATCGACCCCTTGTTTTGAGACATGCGCACTTTCGACCTTCAGATACCCTTTACACACTGCGAAAGTTTACAAGACCAACATATGCGTTTTCTACAAATCCTTTATTTGAAGATCAGGTATTTTTATTACCTTCCACTCTGCGCTACAATCGGGATCCATTTGCACGTCCCGAAGTCCGTCTGGGAAAACGGCGCCCTGTCTTTCCGCACGAGTTTTCCAGTCCAACATGAAGAAGTAGAACGCGTTTCTTCCTTTTTTCGGCATTTTCACTCTCCTCACCGTGAAAGTAAAATCTCAGAAAACAAATTCTACTCACGTTGAAAACGCTGAACGTGAAACAAAATGATGATAAGTCTACGATCGTTTGCAGGCGATGTAATACGTGTCGATCACCAGGATGTATCAGCGAGATGTAATGTAACCACAGATGTAACCCAATATGTTCGGCGAAAGACACAATTGTATCGTCAGGAGTGGGAGAAAAATTAAGAAACTCTATGGCGGCAAAGCTCTTTGTCAAAGCAATACAAAATCACAAACAGAGAATGAAAACATCAATGCTCGGTATTACTTTGAAATTTTTCTATACAATTCAACTTCCTTCTTACAGATGGCGGTGCGTGTCGTTTCCCGCGCAAAATGCACGCTTCGATACTTCGAGAATCGCAACATCGATATTGAGAATCTCGAATTTCGAACGGTCTCGCGTATGTACATACATACATATGTGTCTTCGCGCTGGAAGTCGGTCCGGACTGCGGATTGAATCAGAATTTAGCGAGGAGAAAGAGATCCGATTTCAAGTGGCGGATTTCGTCCTAATTGATAAGTTTCAGTCTAATCCGAATCTTAATGTGTGATAATGATTTAAGAACAGAAAAAAAGAAAGAGGGAAAAATTGTTCATTAAAATACGGAAGTGCTCGCAGAGACACGTCGCAATCGACCACGATCGATCGCAGGGAGTGCCGGAAAACCATCCATTGGCCAATCTGCGAATACCATTCGCTCAATTCAGCTCGACTGAAGCTTGAGCAAGTATGTTCCTTAATTACTTTAATTTTTTTCGCAATTTGAAATCAGATATTGTAAAGTTTCTCATATTAGCAGAAGCACAAGAAATGTTCGAAGTTCATCGGATAATCCCGTGAAAGGTACATCTGAGAAACCGATTACTATGTACTTGTGAAGGAGAGAGAGAGAGAGAGAGAATCTCTTAACTCGAATCTCTTAAATGATTGATATAATTAGATAAGAAAAGTAATAAAAACATAAATAGATGTGGGAACAATAAACGTGATAAAATAAATGAAATGCAGGCCGTGAGCGAGAAAAAGGCGAGTAACGTGTGTTGAAGAGCAATTTTCCCGCTCGTAAAAACTCCGTAGAAATGGAACACTGTCGGCGCGATTGTTTCTACATCCGACATCGCGCCGTGTGAAACCTGCAAGCTGCGGCAAGAGGACCGGTGCAACCGAGTGCTGGCTGGGGGAGTGCCTTTTTAATGTCACGGAAAGAGTTACCTTTAAGTACCGTCGAATGTCGAATCGCATGAATCGTCGGATTGGGATGGAGTCCAATAATGAGGGAGTAAGAGACAAAGAGATACGCGCGCGGCATTTCTCGATCGATTTTGACATTAGTGAGCCACGGATCGCAAGGACCCGAGGAGCATCCTCGTTGAGGTGAGGAAAGAGAATGATGGGGTACATGCCAGAACGCTCTGCCAACTCCATTCCCCCTTTGCGATCGCAACTAGCGCGTAAATTATGACACGTAATTGCACGTTTCAGGGTAACGCAATTTATAATCGCGACAGTATGCACCTACAATTATATGCGCTCATGTTCCTATGTTAATTACGAAGAACTTAAATTTTTCCGGAATATTTATTTATTTATTTTTTTAATATAAATTAAAAAGACATGATATTTATCTGTTCTTAATTTTTTCTCATCTTAATTTTACATTGTATTACATAATACGATTGTACAATGGAAGATATGTTTTCAGATAGAAGTTTGGGAAAAAAAAAAGAGAGAAAATAAAGGAAAGACAGACGTGTCGCCTAGCCGGCGGTTCGTTAGAAAGCGCTAAGTCAGGATTGCACTTTGCTACGTCGATCGTTTTTATTAAACGACGCTCTGACATCTAGGTTTTCCAGAGGCTTGCACACAATGGTCTCATCTCCGACGAGACCTACTTCTTTCCCGGGATGTTTCCCCATTGCTTTTATTAAGAAAGACGCGACGGCTTCTTCTCTATAAAAGGATTGCGCGAAGAATCTCTCTCCATCATAATCGGTGAACACTTCTGGAACGGATCGATCTCGAATGGACGATGACGCAACAACACCGCCGCGTGCACGTCAGATATGTATCAATATTACAGATATCAAATATATAATCAGCTTCCTCTCTCGAAGAGTTGATGTTCCCGTCCGCGGGGATCGTTTCGTATGGATCGAGGACGGCGCAGTGCTAATACTTATTAGGTACGAAACGTTTAGCGTTTCGGACACGGCGCGTTTTGCAACGATATCGCGCCGCGGTATCGCGTCTGTGCAATCGGCGCGATATCCCACGTTAGTATTAATAGCGGATGCGATCTCGTCAAAAATTCACCGGATGTCTCGCCACATTCTTTGTTTGACCTGTGATGAAAGGGGACTTCCTCTCCCCCGCCGCTTCCTCTCCCCTTCCGCACTTGTCATTTCGTCACGAAGCGGTGTGTGTGTGTTACGATACGCTATGTCGCATTGTCAAAGGAGAACAAGTGTCCCGTTCGAACGCTCGCCGAAGCGAGAAATCGAGTCTCTCCCGTGCGCGCATCGAAAAATTGCACGCGAAATTTTGCGCTCGATTGATCGAAAGATCACAAACTAATTCGCGATCACGAATCTTGATGGTCCTTGATGTTTTTCAGATCCGATTTCACTCACGAGAGTGCTGCGAACTCCGGTGTCACAGATACTTCTTCGTCCGTTGTGCACACGTCAAAATCTTTCCATTGTCGCGTTTTGCCAGAAGAAAGAGGATCATTAAGGCCGTGACGCAGTCAATCGTATAATTAATTTCTCTTTGTTCGCCTCCCGAACTGTCTGAGAAATTTTTTTTTAAGCGAGCCTTCGCTCGTGCGAACACCTCGCTCGGCACCTGCCGCGCGACGTCGTCGTCCGCGCTAGAACGGTGTAACTCCCGTGCCCTCACGTTCTCGTAAAATATTCTTTATGCGGAGATAATTTTTCTATTTTTTTTAATGTGAAAACGCGATATATCATTGTTTGTTTGTGCGGACATTAGAGAGACCGCACAATCATTTCCTCGACAACGCGACTGAGTACGTAACTGACTCCTTTTGCACAACCAACTATAAATCTGTTTTTTTTCCTCATAAAAAAAAATTGCGATATCTATCTTTCTGCAACTTCCGAGGAAATTTTCTTCTAACGAGAGAAACCAATAAAAGTATATTACATTCTTCGTGAATAATGTCAAGTACCGCGCGGGGGTTTCAAAACGTGAACATACACACACACACACACATGTGCGGAATGTGGGTACACGCACGGGAGATGCGCGTTCAGAAGTTAATCTGAGAAACACGCGTGTGAAGCGGCTCTCATAATGGCATATAATTGCGAGCTGAAGATGAAGTAATCAGGTGCGCGCTGGTTCGGTAAAGTCAAGTGAAAAAAAAAAAGAAAAAGAAAAAGAGCTACCGAACGGTTTTACATTAAATAAGTTGTACGTTGATTACAGTGCGATGATAAGGAGAACGCGATATTTTGCATAAGCTGATTCGGCTGTGATAAAGAAAATCAGAAAACCGTGAAGGGTTAACGATCAGGAGAATCAGGGTGAAGAGTCAACCGTCGATGGTCCGGACCGTCCGCTTTCTCGAGGCGATTTTCCCGAACGCGCTGCGCAACGTGGGGAAGACCACGGGGGAGGGGAATCGCGAATAATGCCACGGCGCCATGCGCGATGGAGCACCCAGATTCTTGGCAAGTAGTAGGTCATCTCTCGCGAGCAGAGCGAAGAGTTTTCACTTTCATCGCGACCGAGGGGAATGCCTACTTAGATCCGCGCGCGCGGCGAACAAAGACATCGCTGGCTGGCCGCGCGCCGAGCAATAGAAGCAGCAACGTTGGTCGTCCAACAACGTAGGCGGCTTTAAGTATGACACGTGCACACACAGCTTCGACAACAACAAGATCGGATATTCATAATCTCCCATTGAATTCACGCAGCCGTGCGAATTTTATGTTCCACTTGGCCTCTCTTCCCTCCTGCTGCAAAAACATCTCTACGGGACGATGGGGAGTTCGTTCGCGTTGCGTGAGCAACGGCGATGTTGTGAGCCTCGCGGCCCGAGAGTCCTCTCCGGGTTTTGTCACCGACGTCGCCGACGGCGATTACGATGCCAGAAGAACGCTAAGTCTCGCGAGAGAGCCGCGGTTGCACGAGCATCGATTAGCGGCAATTCCGCACAGATAAATCTTCCATCTTAGAAATGTTTATGCAGGCGAGATTGGATTTTAATAAGAGGTTGCGATTGACGTTGCCGTCAATCAATTCTTGTTTGATCCACATTGTTGGCCAATCTGATGTGTGTGGAACATCATTGCGCGGAATGATGATGATGCGTGCGCGCGAAATTGCAGTAATCGCTGTAATTCGCGGTAAATACAAGCAAATGTAAGCAGGCCATAAAAAAAATAAAAAAACAGGACGTGGTACTATTAAGTAACGAAATAAAGAGAACACAACGCAACACAATGCAGCTTTCTCGAGATATGAAACAATTACACAAAACGAAAATCTGACCCGCGTGCGCATCGGTCATCGCATCGCGACGGAGGGCATCGCCACGACGAAAAAAGGATCGGTGGCCTCCAAAGCCACGCTCACGTGGAGGGGCAAGACAGAGACACGGTCTAAGGAAGAGAACTTGTGAGAACTTGGCGAAAGCGAGAGAAGAATGAAATTTTAGAATAGCGAGTAACCCATCAACGAGAGATATCCTCGCAATTTTAACAAAGAAGATTTCAATCAGCTTGCTACTTAAACTCTGTACTCTTTGTAACGTGCGAGACTAACGTAATGATCATTAATTTCTCCAATATTGCTTGAAATATTGAAATTTTTACTTAACAGTGAATGTAAAAACGACGAGCAATACATCGTGACGGAGCCGCGTCGACTACGTGTAATCTACAACAACTAGCAGCGCGCTCGATCTTGGAACTTGGACTTTACAGGGGAGAATGAAATGTCATGAATGTCTTCGGAATACAATACCTACACACGCGCGAGAAGGGGAAGGACAGATTGTGTGATAAAGGATGCGATCGCGCCTAAAGGAGAATAAGAAGAATGCCGTTCATTCAGGAGGACGCTCTTCAATTTGAGACTGTGTAGCGCGATTTATATCCCGGGCTAATCGGCGTGACCCGAACCTTGATCTTTCCAAGTGAGATATTACATCTCGACTTCATAAGTCATTATTATTAACCTGATCTTTAAGGTATACGTTCGAAATGCGTCTCGGGAAAGAAAGAAACGCCTCCGCGATGTGCGAGACCATTACTCGTTGAACGAAAAGGAGACACGTCTCTCCGCTTCGACGTTGCAGACGACTTGTTGCGCTATTCGCCAACCGACAACGAAATTTCGTACAAGGTCTCTCTCTTGCGCGAGATGATGTTCTTCTCGCGGCGCAGCTTCAGGTTTTGTTTATCTTATTACAACAAAGAAGCGTGCCCGCGAGCGTTTGAGATACATAATTGACTTTTTGTTTCGTAGGCGGACGGAGAGCGTCTAAAAATACATTGCCGTCGGCTTCTGAGACTCGGAGGAGGAACAATACATCCGCATTGAAAGAGATCAAGGAGGAATTCGCGACCGTTTTTCACTCACGGCGAAGACGCGATGAGAACGATGACGGGACCCGGAGCGACGGAACACTCGCGCTTGAACAGGCAACGTCGCTCTCTCGCCTCTTATTTCTCACACGCAAAGCGTGGACAGGAATAAGTGGGCGTAACATAGCGATTTGTAATTATCCGATAATTCGTGCAACTGCATTCCAACGAGAGAATATGCATTTCGCAATGGAGGATGCAACCGATTCTACTCGAACCGCGTCTTCCCGTCCACACACCCACACACCTCCCCACACACACACACACACACACACACACAAAATCGCGTGACATACAGGTTTCAATCGGACGTTTCAGCATTTCGATTTGCCAGCTGATTATATTAAACGCAGGTTTACGCAAAATTGCACATTTCTGTACAGTTTTAATATACAAAACGTGTATTCTTCGTGAACGGAACAAAAGAGGAGCAACGCGCGTTAGTGTGGTGTGTGAAGTAAGATATTCACGTATCACACGGACAATTGCGAAAGCTCCCGCTTTAATTAACCGCGTTGCGTTCACCGTTCGCAACGTGTCGCGTTTCTCGGGAAAGGGTTGGAGTAATCCTCGCGGCGTGCCCTGCCCTGATCCGTTCTCCGCGCGCATCGAACCAGAATCAGCGAAGCATCAGCGAGATAAAAAGGATTTGCCTCGCCGTGCGATCCAGACCACGTATATGTGCACATGCCTTTCTCCGGTCGCTTCTGCAACTCATCAGGCGAAGAAGATGCAAATATCGCGTGCGATATGCAAATTCTCTTCTCTTCTTGTAGGCAAATAGATGAGAACGCGCGTTGTGGCACGTGTGCGTCTCTTCCGCCGCGCGTATCGGGAACAATTGCTCTCGCGAAGGATAATCCATAATACAATTTTCCACAGCGATAATAAATGTAATACTCGCCTTAAAAAAAAAAAAAAAAAAAAAAGTTATCATTATCTTCGCGCGCGTACACATATTAACATTTTACATTTCATGCTAATAAAAGGAAAGAAGGATGTGATGTTAATCTCGCGAAACAACGCGCACATCTCATTATTATCAAATTGCGATAGCGTGTCTATTCTATACGCGTTAATAACGGGTAATCAATTCTACGGAATGGTATTAATTTATAACTTAATAAAACGGACGTCAAACGGGAAATTGCAAACGGCGAGAAATCTTAATTCTCTAAATTTAGAAAAGCAAGGATATATTTAGAAAATTGTAGAAGAGAAGACATAGAGAGAGAAAGAGAGAGAGAGAGAGAGAGAGAGAGAGATTTATCAGAAAATAGATAAGAATGAAATATGAGGAGATGAGTCGATACAAATTTTTTCAACAATCTTCAACAATGAAAGGAAGAAACGTTCAATTGCGGATTTTCCCCTTCTGAGACACGATAAATTTCTTCAGGTAATAATCTATTTGTATTACATATTATCAAACGATTTCATTGCGTAATTCTTCATGTGAAAATCAATTACACAATAGAAACGTTCGCTCGAAGATGCAAGGAGTACGAGGGTATTACAAGCATTAAAGAACCAAAGAGCGTCATACGGTAGCGGCCATGGTCACGCAATCGAGGAAAGGATAAAAGTAATATGAAATAAAAGTAATCTGCGTCGTGTTATATAAATTGACAAGAAACGGAAATGAAGAAATATAAATAATAAGCGCGCGCGCGTATCGTGATTTATCCGCGCACGAAGTAATTGCAGATCGAATCGCAACATCTCTCCGTGATTCACACGCGCGCACATTTCCCAGTTTTCATCCCGGCTAAGAGAAAGAGAGAGAGAGAGAGAGAGAGGATCTATCTTCTGGCCATTATCGGGAGGAAAAGAATGTCTCTCTTCCTAGAGACTTGAACTAATGGACTTTACTTTCTCGTCTTTGTAAACTGACATTCCGCAGTGTCATTTAAGACACGTCAATTATATCTGTGCGTACAGTCAGTTTTGTCCACGACCCGACACGTCGAGATACAAGGATCTCGCTCTTTTAAAGATCTTTTTGAAGACGCCGTCCTTTCGCGCCCTCACGCCGACCGATCTTCACATTCTAAGGCAAGGTAAGCCGCAGGTGACGAGACAAGGTGAGGCACGGCAAGGGAGCCGCCCCTCCGTACACGACGGGCTCCGTGCGCGGGCCCCTCTACTTCACTTGGGGTTCCAACACCATCCGAGAATCATCTTATTAGACCCACACTATATAAACTGAACATGCCCGCATGTCGAGCAGTTACGTACTGACGGTATTCACAGTCGGCCGCCGGAAAGTGCAACAATAAACAACGACAACAACATAGCAACAACACACAACTGCAATACATCGACGTAGGCGCATCCTTTGTACACACATAGTACGAGTGTTTAATCTCGTCCCGATCGTACAAGTATCGATCGTACAGTATCGTTCTTTGTGAAGCCTCGCGCGAAAATCTTTGCACAAAATCATTAAAAATTATACCACGAGCGCTTGTCTTGAAACGACTCTCCGGTGATTACGTTGTGTTTCAGTGCTGCGTCCTCGCCGATCGGTTTTGCATTCTTGAGCCATAGTGTGCGAGAAAATTATATGCGATGATTTTTTTTTTTTTTTGTAATTATTTGAGACAGATCATTTTCTTAGATTCGTCATTCACCGTCTTCTCTCTTTTCTCTGCGTTCACAGTCGTAACGAGTGCTCATAAATTTACTTGAAATGATAATCGATATTATGTCACTCATTCATAATGTTAACTTGACAAATTTTTTCAGTGCGCGTTGAATTTTCTGAAAAATTATCTCGATTGGTGTTTCTACCGGCAGGTGCGCAAGTTGGCGTAGTTTCAGCACGTTGACCTGTTCACCACTTCGTGTGACATAACATGTATTACCTCCAGGTACGTGTGAGATCAGCTTCGCGCGCGTACATGTCGTTACATTGACATATTTATAAAAATTAATACCAGTTTGAAGAGAGATTCAAATTCGACTGTGGGTCTTTTAAAATTTTACAAGTCCGTGCATTAACAATTAAATCCTGCGAGAATGTTCAAGAAATACGTATCGATTTTCAGAACAAATGTTGTGGTAATCGTGTGAACAAAATTGTCGCATCTCTTCTCTCTCTCTCTCTTTCTCTCAATTGGCAAATAAAATAAAATCCGGTGTTTATGTCTCATTTTTCATTTGCATCGCGCGTTTTATTCCAACTCTATTATACGTTTCAGCGGTTGTAATTAGAAACGATAGTTTATGATAGCTCACCGCGATAAAAGTCAACGGTGATATTTATTGTGATGGAAAGAGCAGTTTGTTTCTCGCGTCTGTTTAGACCGGAGACATTTTTACTCGCGCTTAAATTACGATGCGAATTTTTGCGAATCACGCGAAAAATTCACATCGTCTCGCTCTCGTCTCCTCCGTTGCAAACATTGTTTGTTCAATTCCGATCGATTACTCTATCGACAGAGAACTGCAGAGGATTTTTCTTCCTTTTTTTTCTCCGGTTCGGTTTCGAAACGACGCAAACTCGATGTCGAAAGGACGGAAGATCCGCCGCCCTTCCCGCGCGATAAGTTCGCCTCTGATCATCTCGCGTTGTCGTTGTAGCACATCTCATTACTTCTTCTCATTAAATAATACGACGAGGGGAGAGGAGCATAATTACAATAGCAACGCGATGACGATATCATCATTAATACAGACGGAGAGATCTCGCCCACACGCGAGATCGATTCCGGATGATTTAAAGGATTACGCGCGATTTTTCTCAATAATTTCGCAAACTTCATCCGCATCGTTAATGAGACGTTGATGAAGTAATGCTCGAGTCTCTCTCCGCGCTATGTGCGCGCATACCGCGTCTCTTCTTCTTCGTCTTCTCACGCTTTTTCACATTTTCGATCGACATACGGCTCGTTAGTGGCGAAGTTGCGACATCCCTCCATCAGCCTTGCACCGCTGCCGGCAGCTTTACATATTCTCCTTTGTACGCGAAGCGCACGCCTTCCTCTCGCCGCGCGCGCGCGTGTGTGTGTGTATGTGTTTATATCTTATATTTTAATGCACGCTCTTCTCGCCGAGAAGAACACGTTCGCAATCGAAGTACAGGGTTAAGAGCATAATACAAAGGTCTCGACTGTCGCAATAGAGCACAGGATCCGCGCGCGAGCACACACATTGCCGCAATATCTTGCTAACATTATTGATTCGGTCTGCTCCTCTTTCACGTCAATTTTCTTCTTTTTTTTCTTCTTCGGAGAGACGCGGCGCTTAATAACGAATTGCTTATATCGTGCCACGCGAGTTGTTATTACGCCGAGAAAAAAAAGAGGTACCCTCCGAGGTGCCTCCTTCTCCTCCTCCTCCTC
>QVOB01019382.1:0-15091 GCA_014839585.1 Pseudomyrmex concolor | reverse complement strand
TCTGTCGGTCGAATATTTTTATGCGCATTTTAAATAGCTCACAGACACAAGATATCGAAAATCTCTGTTATTTAAAAGGCAATATATATCGACAGTTTAGCAATGATATGTGCCGCAAATAGCTTCAGGAAATGCGCAACGCAATGCGCCATTGACATCTCGATAGTCAAGTTTGACACTTCATACTTCAATTTATATGTACGCAACGTATAATAACAAAATTTGAAAAACCGCGTATATCAGTGTGTGTGTGTTAAACTTATTTTCTCTTTTACAAAACGATCATTACAAGATAAATCGTTTTATTTTTTTTTATACGTGAATTTCAAGCTCTCAGTAAAGCGCCGAATACAACTCAGGCCTCGTCCCGAAAAACCGCTCGGACATGAAATTTCCATGAATTTCTGACTCGTTCGTCACTCGTTAACTTGTACGACGTTTCTCGCACGAGATTGTTCACCCTCGGCTGCGTCGGGCGTGTTGGTAACGCGATATCCGGGAACCGCGAAAGTCACGTCACTCGGGCTTCTCAAAAGTCCGATCACGTAGATTACGCGACGCAAAGTGCACCGAGGCGGCGCGCGCCTCGGCCACACACCGTCCCACGACGCAGTTAAGATCGGCCTTAACTGCAAAAGCGCGCTTTTTGCCGCACCGTCGCGCGCCTCTAATGGCGGATCTCGAGTAATCAAGCAAAAATTACTGGAATTCCGCGACCCTGGCTTGTCTCGCGAGAACAGTTCGAGAACGGTCAACTCTATCATTCCCATATATTCTCGAGTCGTTCATCTCTCCGTCTTTAATACACCACGTGTAGAAGTCTTTTAACATTATATGCTGATTTTTCCTCTCCGTTACAATTATTACGAATATATTATTCAGATACACGTTCATATTAAACCGTTGACGTTTAATTAATATTAAAAAAATATATATATGCAAAGGTACATAAAATTAACAGCGCACAACCTAACCAACAAAGCCAAAAATAGAAAAATGAATAACGTTTTTAGATTGTTCGAACACACATTGTAATAATCTAGTTGATGCAATATCTCACCGCAAACTTCGGACAGAAGTTGGACCAGATCCACACCCGATATCGTTTCACAGCTAACTGCGACTCGAACGTTTGAGTCGCACTACTTTCCTCTCTTTCTTTCTCTCTCGGCAACAGTTCCCGCTATCTCTCGTCGTGACTCATAAACAATCTAGCGTACCGCTCTCGATCGCGACTCGAAACAAAATTCACGAGACGGCCGTTTATTCGAAAGCGTTTTATCAGTCGCTCGATCAAAGGTCTCGTCTTTCTCCGCGTCGTCTGTACGTCTCCTCCTCCCTTTGGCCGGACTGCGGATACCCTTTCCCCCTTATTAGCCGCGAAAGGGCAGGCTATCCACTCGACACTCTGATTGCGCCCGCTCGCTGACCCGAAACTAAACCCCTCGCCGAGATACAAAGTGCGTATCCCCACCGCGTAACGTTCTGGCACAGATACAATTGCGAAAGTTGAAATGCACGCGCGCAACACGCCACTATACGGACATACATACACGCGAAATTCGGCACGCGGAAGTGCGCTCGAAATGAAAATATGGCCCATCCATTGTCGGAGAGTTGACCGGGAAAAATAGATGTAATGGAAAAAAGAGAAAAAAAAAAAAAAAAGAAAAAGAGAGAAAAAAATAGAAATTTGTCCTCGTATCCAAGGCCTGACCTGATCTTTTTGCGAATGATTAATTACGTATGAAGAAACAATAATAGGAAAACGGAAGAGAGTAACATATTTCGAAGAGAGAACATACGCGTTATGAAAAACATGCGAGTCGTTTGCATATAATCAATGAATGAATAATCGCGTAAACACATTAAAATTCAATATTACAAATAATTATTATTCTCAAACGTCAATGCAGCAACGAGGAAACTCTTCCAATAGACCTCCGAGTATAATATCTATGTGTGACAGTCATAAAGGCGCGATGCGAAGCGCAGAATTGCATATAGGAGTGTTAATACACGGAGGAACTCTTTCCCATTTTAATCCGAAGACCTCACGACTGTTACAGTATTACTCGGTGACTATATCGGTATCCTAGCGCGCTCGAACTGTGAGATCAATAAAGCAGTCCTTTATAGACTTCGCTACACGCGCCGTACAAGCTTGGTCGGTTCCCTCCGCCGTTAGTCTGTCACTTTCTTTCCCTAGCTCTTTCTCTCTCTCTCTCTTTCTCTCTTTGACCTCTCCTTCCTGTATTTCGCTCGCCCTCTCGCACCCGGCAGCTCGTACGAGCAAAAGAGTCGGTCGTCCGCCACCTCCCTGAAAACGCCACCCTCTTCCTTCGCCGCAAGCAAGCCCTCCTCTGCGCCCTGCTCTCTCTCTCTCTCTGCAGCGAGTACGGAGCCATAAATAACCGAATGACCTACCGCGGTAGGGAGGAGGTGGGTGCGCCGGTTCCTGCCGGGACACCCGTTAGAGAGACGCATGCTCGACGACGGTGGATGACAAGCGCATTTAAAAATCCGGCAATTTTGCACGAAAAACACAAATTAAATGATCGATAAAGGGCGCCTCGGTGTGAGAACGCGCCGCCTCTTCATAAACAAATCCCAATTAAAACCGAGAATTACGCAGCGAGATAAGTTCATAATATAAAAGATCTATTTCAGATGTACTTTGTTTAAAGTGCATTTTACAGATTATATATTTTACAGACTTGTTTCTCTCATTTGAGACTTCGGTTTATGACACGAACTACGTAATTCGAAGAAACATATATCCGTCAGATAATTGGTAGTCGGCCTCACTCCGACCGAATGAATTGTGACACGTGGAAAAAGTCGGAGAATTGTATTGACCGCAACATTGGCTATAAATTAAAACGTTCGGCTGTAAAGAAAGTAACACCTTCGAAATGCCGTATGTTCCCGCGCAAATAACCCTTCACCTTCCAGTGTTCGCCAGGAAACGAGTAACGACGAGGAGAAAAAGAGAGAGTGCGTCATAAATAATCGAACGAGCTGCCATAGATTGCACGTTTCAACGACTTGCCGTCGCGGAACGATTCCGATGTATGTGAACGACAAGTGTTGTCGAGTCGATTGTTTTGAAGAAAGTCGCTACATCAATTAGAAACTGCTATTGCAAACACTTTGTTTATATCAACAAACTGAAAGTTCTTTATATGCGCGCGCACGCGCGCACACACACACACACAGATAAATCAAAATGCTCTTGCTCGCGCGTGCCTCTACGATTAGCGATATGCAGCAAACACGGAAAGAGATAATCTAGTTCCTAGCGTGATAAAGTTTTCCGCAGTCTTTTGTATCAGTAACCTTGTTCCTGGCAACAAAGTACTGACAGTCGCTGAGTCAGATGATAAATGCAAAAGCAAACTTGAGTCGACTGCAAAACCGTTACGCATTATACGAGTTCAGCGACATTATGAACGAAGTCTGCTGCAGGTGGTGGCACGTATATTGCTGGGAAATGATTTGCTGATTAAAAAAAAAAAAAAAACTGTCTGTCACGTAACTCATATGAAATAACTTATTTATGCGCGTTATTAATCACTCATTCAAAATAAGTCAGTCTCGAGCTAATCTTCGATATACAAATATGTGAAAATATGCAAAAGTAAATTTATGCGTGTAAAAGAGTAGATTTTTTCTTGTTTTTAAAGTTATTTGATTAATTCATAGAGATGATGAAACGTATAAAATTGCGAATTAATTAATCAAAGATTAATAAATAATGCATGACAGCAATTTAGAATTTTTCAAATTATAGGATAATTTATCGACTTCACGTCACCTAATACGTATATTATTAGCATAATTAGAAATCTCTTGTGTAATGATTATATTACGACTAATTGTTAAATTATCTGAACGTTTTACGCGCGCTAAATATATATTCTCTCACGCGTTGAAGCATCCATAAATAAAAGGCTCTTTCTCTTTCTCTCTCATTGTTCTTTTTTTGACGGTAAATCTCTTCGTGATACCGAATGACGCGCAAGCCTCGTAAATAACCGAATGGCACTTGAGCGGATTCGCGACTGATTATGCGAGTTGTCATCGAGACACCCGTTACACGCGCGTATAAAACGCAGCGCGCGTAACTGAATTGTGGACGAGGGTTTCAGGTCGCAAATTATGTACGGCGCATCCAGTCGACGCTCAGCGGCTGCATAATGGCGGAATGTGTATCGATCACACGTTACAAAGACAAAAACCCTGGAAATAAACTCGAGCTCGCAGATAAAGATAAACATCGGCTTTTGACGCCGACAATTACAATTTCCGCTGTGTGCTCCGCGATTCGTTTTAACATTCATTGTCATTTTAGTAGATAATAATACGTTGTAAAAATAATCGGTCGAATTGTATTACACGAATATTTCGAGTTTAAGAGTTCCGAAAGATTACATCGTTATTTTCGTTAATTTACAAACACGCTCTCTTCGAGAGATTGCATGTTTTTTTTTATATACGCATCACATGTCATATAACTTTCGCATAAAGCATACGATAAGCACGTGCACTGGAACAGTATACGTACAGTTCGTAAAAAAAAAACCAAAATATATGACGTGAATTAATATTGTATTTTTTTTTTCCGAAAGTGAATTTATTTTTGGCTTCACACACCGCATCAGAAATTTTGCATGTAAATAAATCGAAAAGCCTCATAGCCTCATACAAATGTCGTTTATGCCATTACAACGTGTATCGGTTTAAAACTCGACAGTGCGGCGTGATTTTTCGATGGAAAACCGCGCGAAAAACAGTATATCGCGTGCTATCACAATACGCTATTAATTATCATGTCTTGCTAGATGGAGGGGAAATTTCATCAGGCGTAAAACTGAATCCGTTACGGGATAAAATGAGGCAATTAGATGTATCGAAGAAAAGAGATTGTGGAAATCATTATACGATCTTCGAGATTATTAATCGCGTAGTAAAATGTAGTCGCAAGGTACATGACGACGACGACGACACACATACGCACTACGCCGCTGAGAATTACCGACCAGGTTTTCCACGAGCCGTGATTCGATTTACGAAGGAAGCCTACTCGGCAGTTGGTGTTATTTAGGGTGCACGAAGACGCGTAGAAAGATTCCACGGAGAACGAAAAGCTGATTAAAAAAAAAAAAAAACATTAATTATTTTGATGCGCATACAGAAATTCTTAATTTTCTCCAGTTGTAAACAATAAAGAGACAAACGTCGCGATTTCCCTGTTGTAATTCGATAATATTTCAATGTCGCAGTTGACAAAAAACTTATAACTCGATTATAAATCATTTAGCGTACATTTGCGAGATAACATTAAAAAAAAAAAAAAAAAAAATAGCTCTGTTGTGCATATAATTCTTGATAAAATTTGCCGTACGCATTTTGCCGTCCTATTCGATTGTATATTTCCGTTTTGCGGTACCGTTCTGACAATTTCGATAGCTACGGTATTTCATGATTTCTCTCTTTCTCTAATATCTCCGAGCTGAATTGTTCTATTATTTATTCAGCGCGTTAACATGTGCAGTCGACGATGTGTTTCACTTATTTACCGATTACCGTGCATTTATGTTTTTCGTGCCGTCCGCTATCAAAAGTGGACGTATCTCGCTTCGGAACACAAATCGTCGTCGCGCTTCTAAAATATATTTAGTATATATCACGAAAAATAATTTAATTCCGATCGTATATTTAAGTCGGGAATCGTCAGTTGCATGCATATATATGTATAGTATTCTAGAAAATGCTCAATATAATTTTTGAAAAAAAAAACAATAAATAAAAAACAAAAACGTGCACACGATGCAACAGTTATCGACGAGTAAAAGATGGTCGCCATTTATACGTATGTATCTTATACGTGCTTTAACGCACATGGTTGGCAGATGCACACGCACTATTATAGCACGCGAGAGGGTCAGCGTGTCGGGCTTAACCCAACCCGTCTGCGCTAACGTCGTGTTTTGTGCTAATGATCGTCGCGATAAATAATAAACTCCATCCGCGTGATCTCATCGTTCGGCCGTTGTCTCCGAACGCTTTTACGGGCACGAAAGCGGTTTTTATCAAACGAACGATATAATGAAACGATTCGAACGTCGATTTCTATGAAACAATTTGCACGCGCCTGAAACCCAATTTCTTTCATTTGACAAATACAACGCCTCGGCGTTCACGACGCAAACACGATTTCTCGCTACGTGCGACGCGGAGTTACGAGAACGCTCAACACACCGTTTGATGGTTTCGTCGCGAACAAGGGAGAAAGAGAGAGAGAGAGAGAGAGAGAGAGAGAGAGAGAAATCCGTGCAAGAGCAAGTCGACTCGTATTCGCAGCGTTCTCGAGTCCACGAGCAACGACACTGTCTTCTTCGTCGTCGTCGTCATCTCTTCCGCGCGCTTACGTTTTTGCCCGGAGCGTTCGCCGTCTCTCGCCGTCGCCTTCTTCCTCACGTTCCTCTCGCCGTCCTCCGCGCGCACGGCGTCATTCTCGTCGTGCCGTTCTCAGCGGGAGCAAAAGCGGGATTGTGTACGTGTGTGTATGTGAGAGAGTGCGAGAAAGAATGAGAGATGCAGAAAGAGAAAGAGAGAGGGAAGGATAGAGAGATCCGCAGACACCTGCAGTTTGCCGGCGAGAAAGACGGACAAAGGACGGGGCTCTCGCGCGCGGCTCGACGCAGCGGATGAGGAGGGAATCGAGCTGAGGGACGAGTACCGGGTGGGTAGGGACGGGTGAGGTACGCCAAAGGCGATGCCAAAGAGACGACGAAACGAAGCAACGCGAAAATGGCTCCCGAACGAGATACGGCAGCCAGGAACTCTCGCCAGTTTCGAGCGAAATTACTGGGAGTCGGTCGGCCGCGCGCGCACGTTAACGTCCCGCCGTCGCCGCCGCGCGCCGCGCCGCTCCGCCCCGCTTATTTAATGTAATTTCGTTGCCGCTGCTTCGTCTCCGCCGAGCTCCGTAGGCCCTCGGACTTCGTATCAAGATTCCATTAACCTTTGTTTCAGCCAATTAACCGACTTGAGAAATTATCGTTATTATGACACGCCGGACACGCTGTCGCGAGCGAGCGCCGCACGCATACATTTTGTGTCGCGCGTATTCTTTGCTCTGCGATCACGCAGATTGTAGGATTTTAGTCGAGAAATATGTCCATCGAGAGAAGTGGACAAGAAGCGTTTACACGAAGTGGGGTTGGACGACTGTCGACTCAAAGTAACTCGCCGCCGCTTTTTCAGACTTACAGCAGATTTTTTTCTGACAAAAAATGTAGTAACATATGTATGTCAAGAGATTACGTTGTGTGTTATTACAGGTACAGGTATCAGAGCATATACTCTCTTCAATGTTATCTCGATCATTAACACATAACTAACGTGCTGTGATTTAACCCGCCCACTGTGCACACGAAAACATATTTGCGCAACGGAGAATGAGAAGTGATCGAATCTTCGAAAGAGAGATTTGCATACTTCAGCGAGCTATATAATAAATATTTTTACAACGCACTCAGCCCAGTTTCTACGATAATAAATACGCCCGTTCGCAACGTGGCGTTTAGCGAATTAACGCAATGCGCTATAATTACAATAAAACGTAATAGCGATATACGATGACTGTATGTGTGTGTGTGTGTGTATTAAGAAGTCAATGCGAAAACACCGTGCGACCTCGCATGAGGTTTACCGGAAAGATTTTTCTTCGCATATATAATTGGATCTACCTGTCTACGTGCCAATCAGACTTTCTCGACGCGGGCAGGTTCGCCACAAAGAAAGTGCGCGCGCGCGCGGACCTCTCGCCGTTAAATCGACAATGTCGGGTTCACGTACATCAGCTTTCTCTCATCTCTCTCTTTCTTGTTTCTTTTCTTCTTCGCGCGTTTACCTTCGCTCGCGATATTATCGCTGAAATCGCGGCTTCTATAAGCCTCATTAATATTTATACGCACGAATTATCACGGCGAGAAATTATGTCTTAATACAAATTACGCTCCTTATTATACCCTCTCCCAACTTACATACACTGTAGCATTTCGAAATTGGAATTAAGAGGCGATAGGCAAGACGGTTGAAATTAAGACGGTTCGAATTATACACGCGTGAGCCGTGTTATAATTTCATACGTACCTGCGGGGACGTATACGCACGTATGCGCATGTGTCCCCGCGTAATATATGCGATAAGGATATATGTGCCCGATCGTACTCTACAAAGAAGGGGAAAATATATAACGCGATGCAGCGCGAGCTGCAACTCGAAAGCTTTTTTCGTTATCGTCACGATCCGAGCAAAATGAAGAGATAATTCAAATGAAGAGATGGATTCAATTCAACCGAAAGTAGAGAGAAGGGAATTATTTTCGACGACGTATTTCTGCAAGAGACACCGCGCGCCGATATTAAGCGCGCGAAGTTAAAAATTTTTGCATCAATCGATTATTCGGGTCTCACCCGCGCGCGACTGTGTATTATCTGTCTTTATTCCGCACACGTGTACAATGGCGCGCTGCAAAGTGAACGTTCGATGGACGGTGTCCATTTTAGTTCGCCTATCGGATTTCACTTAACGGAATAATCAGCGATTAATCGCCGCCGCGTGAAGAGTGGGAGAGTTATTGATTAATATAAATTCTTTGGACAGAACCGTTCGCCCGCCGACGATGTGTCTCTATGGAAGTTTAAAATTTGTGATTAAAATAAGTAGCGCTATATCGTCCCAACTCGCGCTCGTTGATTAATTAAATCGACTTTTTTTGCGTCACGATTTTATTATGTAATATAGAAAAAAAGTCTACGATTATACGAATTAATTTACATTTCAAATTTGAAATTACTCTTTTGTCTAGATATCTATTTTTTCAGCATATAAAAAACTAAAACTTTGTCTCCTCTCTCTCTCTCTCTATCTCTCTCTTTACAAATATATGCTACTATCTATCTATCTCTCATACAGCTCGAATAAAAACCGACGAATAACTTGTGAAAATTCGTTTTCGCACTCGAATGTGTTAAATCTAAAAACTACATATATATATATATTTTTTTTTTATTGTTATTTCCGCGTGCGTAAAATTGAGAGATTAAATTCACACGCGCACAACAGTTTTCGAAAACATGTTGTCTCAAATAGCGCGAAGACGCGAAAATTGCGATTCGCGCGCGCATCGAGCTTTGAAAACGCGCTTTTCCACGAACTTGCCTCGCGATCGTGAAAATGAATTATACATCAATATATCTAGTTACGTCCCGACGATTTTATCGTCGCTTCTATGTAAAATTGCGTGAAACTTACCGCGACCCAAGTTACTCACATCTTTCTCCGTGGCATCGATAAAACAAAGTCGCTGCGCGAGAGACGCGTGTCTCTCTTCGCCCTCGATATACAACGTGTCTCTGCCGCGATAAAAATAGGAGAAGCGCTCGCTCTCGAAGGAAAGTGCAAGTAACGTAGTGGTGCGAGCAAAACAGCTAGATTTCACGCGTAGAAAGGTTCTACATCATGTGAGTATCGATCGCGCATGAAAAGAGAAACGCGGTAAAGGTGTCGTCCGCTCCTTTCAATGTACGAAAAGAAAACTTGTGATATAATACCGTTCTCATATATAATACTGTTCTACGTAATTATCGATTTCAATATATTTCTTCGAAAGTTCATTATTTTATAATAAAAAATAGAGTACGCGCGTACGTAAGATAACAAAGATATACGTTTACAATCGTTCTAGGAATTTAGAGAAGTTAAACGTTTGGTTTATTATTTTTTTCATTAACCGGCAAAACCGGTTGAACTATAAATACCTGATTCTGGGACATATCGTATGTGACGTTAAGAGAAGTGACGTTATAACCGCGATATAAATGCATACATTCATATTGCAGCGTGATTCTTTTATGCGTGACATCTCACAAAAAAAAAAAAAAAAAAAAAAAAAAAAAATGAAAGGCGCGGAATATCGCGAAATATAGAAAGCTCCCAAAAATAAACTGTCGAATAATGAAGTGAGAGTACTCATTTGAAACTCAAACGGTCCATTTTGCTCGTGCAACCTGCTAAGCCTTAAAGTTCTTAAACGATCTCGTTGCGTTGTCAAAGTGAAAATAATTTTAAGCTATTATTGTAGAGCACTAAAGTGTTTTCTGTTCTTAATTTTTTTCCGCATTAGAAACAATCGAACGTTATACATTTGAAAATTGCCACAAAAAACTACGTGAAAATGCAACGTAGAATTTTCTTAATTAGTAATTTTTACTCAAAATTAATTAATGCAAATAGATTCTATTATCATTAGGAATGTGTGTAAATCACACTGTCGTTCAATTTCCAAAACAAAGAATGGTGACAATAACAAATATTCGGAGAGGAACACACACTTTGAGTTATTACTCGACAGGACATTTTTGAAGGAAATCGATGGGAGCGCGACAACAATGTTTTCTCTCGTGCGTTGCGTTTCTACGCGTCGAACGAGGAAACGTCACGACGTCGCGGGACTGTGAATCATCGTCGGCGATCATGATTCATGTCGCCCTTCGCCAGAGAGCTAAGAGAGTTTAAAGCAACGTTCACAACAAAGTCGGGCGCAGTTCGAGAGAGAGCCACCGATACGCTCCCATGGGTGCGGCTCGTGAAACGAAGGCTCCTTGCACGGGATGAAATATCTACCCTTCTCCTCTCTCTCTCCTCATCTTCCCACCCTCCTTCCCGTTCGTCGCTCGCTCCACGGCAGTGGTATAATTAACCCTGGACGTTCGGGTTAACCCGCGCAGGTAAGAGCAGATACGTGGTAAAGTTGGAGGGAATACCTCGTATTTCGTGCCGCTCGGCAACAAAGTATTAAATTAGCACCAGGAAGCCCGGAGAGGGATTCTCGATGCAACCCTTTTCTCGAAAGAGCTCTCCTGCATCAGGAGAGAGAGAGAGAGAGAGAGAGAGGAGAAAGAAAGAGAGAATTTATCGTCGATGCAGTTCGGAACGCACGCACGCACGGACGTATACACACATACACACACACTTCTATGCATGTGGAAATTCTTCGGTAATCGCTCTAGCTCGCAGGTATAAGTGTAGCCGTTTACGTTGTGACTCTTTAACCCGCACGCGCACCGAAATATTTTCCTGAAGTTTTACAGTGCCGTAACGCACGAGGCACGATAGTGCCAGATATCGGAGTGAAATCGCTCAGTTCGCGATCTCGTCTCGTCAATTACAATCGCCTGTCTCGCATAAGTCGTTCGGGTATTGCGAGACGCAGCAAGTCTTATCGCCCGAATCAGGATATTTATCGCGATAACGCGCGGCAATAAATCCATTGTGTCCAGTTTTTCATCGTTGTTAAGTTTTAACCTTGAGCTCTACTCACGCACAAAACGACTGACAGAAATCTCTCTTTTCTTTTTTTTTCTCTGATATTCTCGAGGAATCTTCGTCAGGTATATTTTTTTACAGCATTCTTCGTAATGAGAAACTTCTTTCGAAGTTACCTGAGGCATCGGAAGATCTAGTCCCGGTGCTGGGTCGTTATGTATACATATGCACATTGATTCGATAAATGCGCGCGCGCGCGCGCGTCTATATTCGGGATTTACCGCGCGTGATATCTCCGCCGGACATGTTTTTCGCGAATTGTAAACCGACGCGCGATAAGTGACGACGATGACGACGACGACGACGACGACGATGTACCGGTACATACATATCCCGAGACTTGGGACTGCGCTCGCTCGCAGTAGGCGTGTTGCTAGCCGCGCGTTACGAGCGATGCCGCAAGAAACGAGACACGGTCGGATGCATACGCTCGTACGTGTCGATGACAATGCATGATTCTCGACAGTGTCGCGTTAGGAGCGCATTATGGCACGAAGTTACTCGGACTCGCGCTGATACGGTGATTCTTTGCGAACGTGTTACGTAATATTTGAGAGGCCTCTAAAAAGATGCGCCGCACTTACATACGGCAATTTATATCTCCCAGCGCTATGTTGTAAAGTGCGACGTTTGGATGATAATAATTACAATTATTATTAATGAATATTTCATGATCAGATATATGAAAATCATGTAAAAAGCAACGAAGATCCACCGAGACGAAGTCTCAAACCGCAGAAAAATTCTTGGTTTTAATATCTTCACACACGTACAGTTTAATTCACGGGAGATATTAATATTTTCGCATTGCTTTGTTTTTAGCGATCACAATACGCGCGATATATTAAAGAATCGACAGTCCTGTCCTTAATATCGCATTATTGTTCCGCATATCGCTCGAAACGCCGACTCGAAAATCACCTCCCGAACGAAGAACATGCGCGATAACTGCCCTGTGTGGAAGGAATGAGGTAGCTTACGAATTTCCATTAATCTTTGTCCCACGTGTGTTATCACCGACGAGGCTTCATCGATCTCCGATCACCTTGCCGAAGGTCGATTCGGCTACGTGGTTATTTTTCCTCCGAGGAACGATTTCTCTCCCTCTCTCTCTCTCTTGTGCGCGCGCCGTTTCTCGATTTGCATCTCGAAAATCGAGACTCCGCGATCAACGACCGAGATGTGTGCAAGTCGGGATCACGTATGCACGCGATGATGCGTAACGATGAAAGATAACGTTCTAGAATATAATCTGGAACTAACTTCAAAAACTTCACCTGCACTGGCTTATCGAAGTAATTAAATAGATATCAGTTTTTGTTTGTTCGACGATAAAAAAAAAAAAAAATAGAACATATACTAAAAAGCGCACCGTTTTTGGCGGTTTTCATTCAATATCCGATATTTGTGAGCTCATATATAAGGAAAAAAACCCGAAAGAACGACATTAATTTTCAGAATCAACACGAAAATCATGTATCTCGGTGTCTTCGCGAGTTGTTCAGCGAGTACGTAACCGTATCCTCGAGCGCCATTACACATATATGACACACGTGCACACGCGGCGCGGCATCTTTACTTGGCGGTTATCTCTCGCAAAGCGTGTGCGTTTACTATCGCGCATCCGTGCGCGTCCATTAGTACGCGCGCTCACGATCGCACACGTGTGTGTGTGTGCGCGCGCGCGCGCAAGCGAGTTGTTCGAATCCGAATGCGGTCGAGCGCGCGCGATCCAACGTGTGTTCGCACGTACCTTGTGTGTATATGTGCGTGTGGTCGAGCATAAAGTCACAGCGGGAGCAGAAACGGCGGCAACGACGAGCGCACACGCGATGTAGAGAGAAGAGTAGGAGGAAAAAAGAAGAAGGGATGAGGAAAAGGAGGAGAGAGAAAAAGAAAGGAAAACATGTGACGACGATGCAATCCTTCTCTCTTTCTCTCGCCAGCACGCTACGCATACCTAACTTAGGTCATACCGACACGAACGCGATAAGTGTCCCCGTCTCTCGAGAAGAGGGTCGGAGGGGAGGAGAAAACGAGTCGCGGAATCCGAGCCGGGGTGGTCCGAAAGTTGCGAATCTGTGGGATTCGTGTGCGAGGCGCGAGTGTGAAACGCAGGTCGTCCCCGAATCCGAGAGTGCAATTACGCCGGATTTTGTTCCGCCCGAATAATTACGTGCGCTACTTCGAAGCACGACGTATTTTTGTGCAATTTTTCGGACGAAACAAGCTCGCGCGGCTGGTGGATTAGCGGAAAAGACGGCGGCTTAGGCGTTCTGTTAAAAAAAAAAAAAAATGTGGAAGCTATGTGTATGCGCGATACATACACGTCGTATAATACCAAATGCAAATTTAAAACTGAGTTACGTTCGAGATAAGGTCGTGTTAACATATTTTTACAACAGAAGAACGTATCAGTAATATTGTAAAGATAGCACATCTTGTGCAGAGTGATCTCTTTTTCTTTCTGCTGCTTATCTATCTCCTAATATATTTAATAAAATATATTTTTTGAGGTTACTCGAGGTCAGTAAACGTTAAAAATAAACGTCTTGCGAGAATAAAAAAAGACGCCGTATGAATACCACGGTTCCATAATAATATTGGAAATAAGTAAATATCGAGACATATATACGTATAAATATTTAAAAAGTGTCAATTCTATATCTCTCATACAATCATTCTTAAAAAACTAAAATATCTCTTCTTCATTTTTCACTGTATCACTTCTTGCTTAATATACGCTTTACAATTTCGAAACACATATAATATGTATAGCGCCACAATGTAAAGTGAAACTTAGACATTTTCGCGCTGAAAGAAAGAGAACTAATCTTCGAATTATTTAACACCTACGGTAACCGAGAACTGACTGAAGTTCCTTTCTCCTGAGTTTTTTTTAAAGATCTCTAACTGACGTAGGGAAAGCAGGAAATGTCGCACCGTAACTTTGGTAACATCGATTCGCTCGTCGCTCTCTAATATTGCAGCGTCCGTTTCATAGTATCAAAACGAACGAGCGCCGCTCTGGTGCGGTTACATCACCTTGCTCGCTTACGCGTGTCCGCTCGCGACGATGGATCAAAAATTACAAGCTGGCCGTAACGAGCGTGCGAGAGCGCGTCGTTATATCGTGCATCCGACGAAGACGCAGCTGGCGTCGCCGTTGCGACATTTCCACACAGCCGGGCCTGTACAGCAGAAACGAGCGCGCAGTTTTATCGGAACGAAAGGTCGTCCTCGTCGCGCGCGTCGTTCGCCACACACGAAATTAAATTAAACGCACGCGACTATTTGTCGCGTTTTCTCGCTTGAGCCGTCACACACTGTTTCACCGCTATTTATCGTCTTCACTGCACGATCCTATCATCTCATCGCGCCTATTAATCAATCGAGAAGTCTCGCGATACAGAATCTTAATAATAGTCTAAGTGTCAACATCATTTTCCATGCTATTTTTCCAAGATTTTAATAAAACAAATATAAAGAGTATTAATGTAAAGATATTATTTTTTTACTTCAGCCTTCGCTTAATCTGCGAGCAAAGTTTCTTCCTCTTACTTTCACATATCAACGTTACGTTTTTATTATTTTTTTTTTTTTTAATATATGTTATATTCGATAAGAGGTAATCGATATCTCATTTCGCTTAATGTCTCGAAAACCGTGGAGTCGCTCGCGCGCGCACACC
>QVOB01019381.1:0-10225 GCA_014839585.1 Pseudomyrmex concolor | reverse complement strand
TATATTTTTTACTCACTTTAAATACTCTATTGAGTGCTGTACATTGCAGGATTGACGGCTGTAAGAAAATCGCACATTTTTTTGTTTTTTTTTTTTATTTTTTTTTTTATTTCTCGTTTTTATCAGAAATAAGATAACCCCTTGTACATGTGAAAGTGCGTTTCTATTTATAAATAAAAAAAAAGTGACACTAATAGTTAGATTAATTGATAATTAGTCTAAATCACATGAGAAATGTACATGTTTTCTGCTGTTCGATTATGAAAAGTTATCGTATATATAGAAAGTGTTTTAATTGTAATAAATAATTAAAACTTCAACACGCACTGCCAACTTGTTATCGATCGTTAAGAGAATTACGCAAAGCGAGATTGATAATTAACAGTAATTCAAAGATCATCTTTGAAAACATATTCTCTAAGCGCCACCACGCATATCGCATCCGTTTGCAGAACCGCCCACATTTTATTGATATAAATCAACGCGATTCTTTCGGCTACGATCTTTCAAAAGCTGCGATAACGCGTTAATCAATGTAATATATTCGCCGAGCGCGCAACAATTAATCGACACGAATTTTTTCTGCACACTCGCATAGACGCATGCTACATTTTCTGGAAGGAGAGACGCGGAGAGCGATCTCGTAACGCGTATCTTAGAAGAGGAGTTCAGAGTTTTCAAAGCGGTTCCTTCAATCTCTTACGAAAGTTGCCGGCTCGGTGTGTAATTATACGTTGCATCGACAAAGCGTTACGTGCATATTGCGCGTCGTACGCACACGCAATGCACTCGCGCAACAAACACACCAGCCGCATCGCGCAATTCGCGCGCTTCCCGGCAGGTGACGACGATAAATTTTATCTCGAGAAATATAACTGTCATCATCCAGTGAAAAGTCTCCGTCAATAGTTCTCGTTATCGGAATGATTAATTGCACGGTTTTTATATCAAAGTAAAGCAACTTTCGAAAGACGCATTTAAAACGTGTGTAACAAACGTTTTTGCAGAAGCGACCTCCTTCTTCTTTTAATTTAGAAGATTTGCCAAAACTTACAATATGAATTCGTCCGATTTGTTTATTGGTTCTTCTCGAAAAGTTCGCTTTACAGAAGGATTTTGAAAATGAAAGAAAACTTTGTGCGTGTATGTGTGCGAGTGTCGAGAGGGTGTGTTTCTATCTAGAAAGTGTAAAAGATTTAGAAAGTCTCGCGTGATTTAGCAGTCGGTTGCCTCCGCTCCGCCGATTCGTTCAATTTGCGTAATTAGTCACGTATATGTAACATTAGCAAGAACTATTCTCTTCCGCCGAATTATTCCGCTCATAGATATATATATATATATATATTTAATCCGCTATGCGAGCGACGAACTGTGAAGCAAGGTTTCAAAACACATCGTCAGGGTTTTTAATCGTCTGTTGTCACAACAATTTAGTGTAAAAAAAAAATTCTATATTCCTCGTTGTTTCGAGCACGCGCTATTAAAACGTAAGCAGAAATAAGCTTGTACACGCGTCGTTATACACGATATTAGATTTGCTCTTTGCTTGATCTTTCGCGTCAAAAATTTGGAAGTATCTCTGAAGTCAATAATTCCACACCCGTGTCTATGTCGTGAAGTATCTTTAATTACTGGACGCGCAAAGTAAATCCTATACCGTCCAAATGAGGGGGCTAATTAAAGAGAATAGTCCGGAATCGGGTCACACGCTAGATATCTTCGGCGCGGAAAAAGAAGACCGGGGCTCACTTCGTCGTCGGTTTTTAGGACAGTTCGGTATAAGGGCGTTATTATATGGCGATGTGCCTCATCACGTCTTAGGCACTTAAAGATCGCGATGATGAAAGTGGCCTTATAAGGTGTGTTTAAAGTCACCGCCACGGAGCGCAGCATCGTAGCCACCGTAACTTTCACCAATCTCGTCGAATCGGGATTGCGACCCATCTAGCTTCTAATCAGATGAGTGGCGAATTGACCGTGCCAATCGATCCGTCGATCTCGAAAGCACCGAGCGATATCGTCGTCGTCGAATTCGCAAATCACGTGGGTATCCGAGAACGCGGCAACTTTCGGTCGAACGTTGCCTATTTCTATTTCGAGTTTTATCATTTACACGCGGATTTATTCAAGTGCAGATATTGTATCTCTGTTATATTAAAAGCGGACTGTTTACGTGTGGCGTTTTTTTTTTTCATGAACTCGGTGTAATTATGATAACATTTTTTTCGCGTATAACTGTTAGCTTACAGATTGCGTCTTGATAATCGTGCACACAATCGCCTGTTAATCTTCTGAAGGTAGGACAGAGGTGTGGCGTGTACCCCGTTTTACAACAATGATCTCTATAGATAGAAGATTGCGCGAAAAGAGCAACGCAAAGGTCATCACGAACGAATCGTCTATCGCGAACGCAGAAGGAAACGAGTTATCGATAGGAAAACACGCGGACAGCTGTCGACGCGCGAAAAAAAAGTTATTTATTAAAAACTGTCATTACTAAAGAGCTGATGTAAAAATATTGTTTTAAAAAGTTTTTAAAAATATTTTATATAAATTGAATCGTCTCTTTTTTTGAAGACTTTTTGTCTTCTTGATGTTATGTGTAAAATATTTGTTTTTAAGTGCAAAATGTATTGCAACATTATTTATTCCCTGACGATGTGTGTCAAAACATCACACGTCGATCTTTCGCATCTTTCGATCCCTTTAACAAATAATCGAAACGTTAACGAAATCGCTGAGGATCATTAAAATGCTCTTTAAAAAAGTTCAATGTCATTTTCTTCTGACTCCATATTATGTAAAGAGTGGCAGCAATATACTTTCGAAAAATATTCGCTACAATGGCTTGTCGTAGAGTGTAGGATACGGTGCGCACGAGTTCCCCGGCTTGTCGAAACTCGACGCAACTTTTAGACACGAGAAGGCAATTTCCGGCATACATACCGAGAATGCGCACAATTTTATATCCCGAAGTTACCATGGTAACGAGGATATTCAATGTATCTTACATAGATGTTCGTTTTCTTTTTTTTCTTTCTTGTTTAACGCGACACGAATAATACTCAAGGCGGTCTCAAATGTTCCGCAAAGAAATACACCAAGTTGCATAAATAGTTTCCAGTGCAATAAATATTTACAGATATTTTACAATACGCAATTTTTACCGAGATTGTTTTTAACCTTCACGTGTATATAAAACGATTAAACCTATTACGCGATTACTTTTATGTGTAAATTAAAATATTCTTCTCTTGAGTGTAAGAAAAAATTTGAAAATCTGTGTGTGAAACGCTAATGCACCAGAAACCATTAATGTAGCCGAGTGTACATATATCTATATACATATAGATTAATTTCCAGCAAATATAAAAATAAACGTGTGCATTTAGTTAACTTAGCTCGACGCTTAGTCTCTGATAAGTGAGTCAAAGAGTTTGAGCCCTTTTATATTTAGCTTTGAGAGAAGTTGAAGAAATATGTTATTCCTGTATAGGGTTGGGCCAGAGAGAGAAAAATGAAAAGTATTTCACCGACAGATAAAAAACTATTTTTTAAATTGAATTTCCAATGTTTAAATTAATTCAGTAAAAAAAACTACCTCACCGAAAAAAGAAAATAAACCGTTACCGAATATTTATTAAAAGCAAACAAAATTTTCTCGTATCTGTTAAATTTAAACTTTTCAATTAAAGGACGTGCCTAAATCTGAAGAATCTGTCGTTGAGATATTTTTTTCTGATAGTACGAGAGCAAACTAATGTCGGCCTACCCAGTACAAAAACAGATCGTTATAATGATATTTTATTATACCACAAATTATATTGTGTTATGTGAATAATTACATTTTATATTGTTAACAAAGTCGTAATATATATATATACATAAAATATACTATATGTTTTTCTATACGTATGGGCGTCCAAATATAATACACACATACACTCGTGTATAAAACTATATATGTATACATTATAGTTTTATACATGTGTGTATACAAGCGCATGTGCACGCGCGCGTGTGTGTACATAATTTATTAATCCAATGTATCTGCAGCGCAATGTATGCGCATAATGCGCTGACAATGTCGATCTAGACACACAGTTGTACAATGTACTACTTCCCCCGATACCGTATCTTAAAAATGTCAAACCTCCGTCTCTCTTTTCTTTTTTTCATCCTATGTAAAATTTGTTGCGTCCTCTTTTATCTTTGTACATGGTGTTTTTATTATACAAGAGATCCCACTCATTGCGTTTTATACTTTGGTAATACGATGATTGTACAAATATCTCTCTCTTAATTTCAGCACAGTTGCGATAATTGTTAAATAAATAAATTCGCGAAACAAATGTATTTGAAAAATAGATTGCGCTGAGAATATATAATATGTGTACAGTGTACGAAATCGCTAGCTAATTTATCAACAAAAACCAAGTGTGTATAATTAACATGTATATGAGAAAGAATAATGTTAAACAAAATCAGCTGTGTGTGAACTCTTCGAGAAGAAAAAGAGTTTTACGAATGCACAAAGCAGAGCTGATAATTACACGAGACATTGTATAATCGTATTAAAGTATAGATAGAATTTTATCGCAACGATTGTTTATTATCTTTAGATTTTTTTTATTAATACTCTTGATTTTAATTAATTGTTACTCTTGTAAGTTTATTTCGTAGTGTGTTTTTTTTTTTCAGAGAAATGGAGCGAAAGTTTAGTGTTTAGGTGTACAGATTAAATTTTGAAAGTTTTGCGAAATTTGTGATTAGCTTTTTTTTTTCGGCAAGTCAAAGAGACAACAGAAAGAAAAAAAGAGAGAAACACGATGATTTTGCAAAGTCGTCACTTACCATGTTTTTTTTTCAAAACCTAATTTGTACACTTAAAAAAATAACATATGAGGAAAAGAACACCTTCTACATATGATCCTTTGGCAAAGATACTCTTCACTCTGTTGCTCACAAGTGTGTACGCTATCGAAATAATTCTGAGTGACGCGAACCGGCCGACATAGCAATTTAGAGATTTTTAGACACAAGACGATGAAGAAATGTAACTATTATTTTTGTATTTAGTTTTAATAAAAATTTATATGCTTTTTTATAAAAAGAAGGAAATGCTTGATACCTGATATTCGACAATCGTGAGAATGAGAACAAAATTCATATATACCTGTCATAATGTTGTACTAATCGTCGCGTCGATTTCGATAGTGCTACGTGGTAGTTCAGACTGTCCATCAATAGTTTTTGATTAAACGTGCGATCGGATACGTAATAATGCTACGGAGCTTTCGGCAGAGTGAACAAATGCGTCGATAGTCAACAATTTCTCCAAATTCTCGCACCTCGAGTTGCGTCCAAGTATTTGAACCATCTTTGAACTCTTCCGCAAACAATCACGTGATCAGTTACGCTTTTGGCGCACGCGTCAAATAGTTTGCTCGTACAGCATGCGATGGCGCATGTGCGGGTAATGTCATGAATTTTCATGTATGTGTATATATATATATATCTACATAAAAGCGCAGTGAAGCGCCGAATCACGACGAAGGTAGATTTGTTTGTGTGATGTATGTAGTGTTTACAACGAGTATTTTTCAATTAAAAGAGAGATTATTTTCGTTTTTACAAAATGACGGAAAAAGCAAAACCTATGAGCCACATTAAGCATATTCCTAAGGACGCCCAAGTTATCATGTCAATCATGAAAGACATGGGGATAACTGATTACGAGCCGAAAGTAATTAATCAGTTATTGGAATTCACATATCGTAAGTTTCGTTATTTATTTTAATAGTTTTATATACCAGTAAGATAAATCTTGATTTTATATACAGTATAGCGTCACATTATTAATTTAAACGTTGGTTTTTACGCATTTTCTAATCTCAAAGAGTTTTCAATCTATAAGGTTATGTTGTGTAAGTTTGAATATTATTTTTGTGTTTTTCATAACACAAAACATGCGCTTTACTGTACTGGGTTATTGTTTTAAGATACTATATATTATTTTATTTATTGGATCGTCTAGACTTTAACAACTAAACTCGAACAATCGTACTAAATGAAAGTTTTTTCTTTAGGCTACGTCACATGTATATTAGATGATAGCAGAGTGTATGCCAATCACGCCAAGAAAAAGGTTATCGACTTGGATGACGTTAGATTGGCGGTTAAGATGCAGTTAGAGCGTTCGTTCACAAATCCTCCACCCAGAGATGTATTGTTAGATGTAGCACGTCAAAAAAATAATATCCCATTGCCTTTTGTCAAGCCAAGTAATGGTCTTAGATTACCACCTGATCGTTATTGTTTAAATGCAACAAATTATAAACTTAAGAATGTGACAAAAAAAGTTGTACAAAAACCTGCACATTCTTTGGTGAGCAATAATCAGTCTGGTCAACCAAGGCCAAAAGTAGAAGGAAATAAGGCTGGTGTGTCAATTGTTAAAAGGCCTGGCACACTCACTACTGTTGCGAGAACTCAAAGTATTTCCATACCAAAACCAGTGTTGAAATTCTCTACAGGTAATGTTTTTTTTGCAAGTAAAATTTATATTTATAATCTCTTAGTTTTTTATTTTTAATGGAAATTAATTTTATTATGTATTATGATATTTTATTATTTTTAATGTAATGAATATTCAATTTGTTTTTTTAATTCCATCTCCAGTTCCTTTCCGTCCACTACAATCTCATTCCTCCATACCGTATCGTGTGTCCTTTAGAACTTTACCAAGTAAGATGTCACATGAACATCTTATTTCCATTTAACAAAAAAATTATAAACTTAAAAAATGAAGCAAAATTTTTAATCATATAGTTTTAGAAGTAGATTTGTGCGGTTGAAATTTATAATTGAAATTTAACACAGAATTGGTTTACATTGAAAAATGTTCATGTTAAAATATAAATATCTTTACAGCGACGACAGCAAGCACTGCAAATGTAAAGACGCAAATAACAAAACCAAAAATACAAATTACCTCAGGCCAGACTCTACCTGTTGTGAAGATGGAAACCGACGAAACGTTAAAGAGAAAACGTGAAGATGAAGATTACGACGTGTCATAGCTTTTTTCAATTCTTGATTGTTTTTGCGTTTAACGATTACTATTTCTCAAGTGTATTTAAAGTTTTGGTAAATTTTTAAATATATGAAAATGATATGGAAAATGCGTGAGAAAGATGTATAAAAATAAGAAAGACGTAAAAAGATCTCAAATATGCGATGACCATTTATTGTAAAATTACGTATTATCTACTCTTCATCCTCAGCTTTTGCATCCTCTTCTTCTAAAGTTTCAGTTATAAGTTTTTCCTCGTCTTCGTCTTCGAGAAGTGGCTCATCTATAAATTCAGTTACTTTCTCTTCAAGTTCAGTTTCTTCATCAGCAATTAAAGCTTCTTCTTCAACTTCAGTTTCTTTTATTTCTTCTATTTTTTCTTTTTCCTCATCTTCAATTTCTCTTTCTTCTTCTTCCTCTTCTCTCTCTTCCTTTTTTGCCCTTTCCTCCTCTTCCTCTTCTTCCTCCTCTTCACGATACCATTCCTCCTCTTCTGGATACATTTCAGATACGACCTCTGCTAAATCGATTTTCTCTGAAATCATCTCAATCGGTTTTTCCATTTCTGGTTCGACAATCAATTCTTTCGCGATAATAGATGGTGGCTCAGACACAATACTAGGTTTCTTCAACACCATCTCTTCTCTGACGCATTTCTTTCGGTGTACTGGGAAAAAGAGCTTGAAATCTTCCGGCAACTCGTCCTCCGAATAAAGCCTATATAAAAAAGACAATTAATAATCGCTTTGCACTCGATCTACTTTTTGGGCACGTAAATACAAGTGTATATAAAAAGTGTTTGATTTCTTGTCAATTAAAGAAATCGATCAAATCAGTTTGCCTGTCAGCGAAATAAATTCTTCTGATCCTGCAATTAGCGTGGATCTGCATTCTGGTGGTCTCAATGTAATTTGTGCCATACGCACGTCGCGTAAAGTCGCACAGATTGAATTGAATCTGATTCCATCCGTTTTTGAGACCGATGGGCATGGACGTGCAGAACGGACGGACGCGCGTTGTGCTCTGAAAATTGCTCACACGGAATCTCCTGTGCATATCTTTGTCATCTAATATCTGTTCAAATATCGACAATCAAATTCAACAATCATTAAAGTTTTTTTTCTAAAATTAAAAATAAATCCAACTTAATCTTAGAAAAAAAAAACGGAAGCTATATGTCACACAAACAAATAAAAATTTTTTGAAGATAAAAAATTGGAAGTCTTATTTATATATTATTTACATTCATATGCAGAGAACAAAGAGCGGAGAAAGATAGAGAGCTTTACTGTTATCTCGAATGTGAAATACTTCTTCATGTTTTTGATAATAATGATGAGAAACGGTAGCCTGATAGCGAGCACTTTTTTCGGATCTGCCGGACAGAAGATGTAAGTTGTAGCCACATTGGTGCCGGCTACTTCCAACGCTAACGATTTTATCTCTTCATCAGTGATTCTTCGTATATATCCATTTTTCACCTGAATACGCACAAAACACATTTGTACACACATCTCTTCTCGCGATAGCTTCGATATCTTTGTAATTGTATATATAATCTGATATAGATTTTAGTAAAGTCTAACACGCATGCCCCACAATTCCAAAGGAGAGGATCCGCAACTGTATAAGATAGATAAAAAACTGCCCTGATAAGTATTTCGAAACATTGCGAAAAATTCTTCTCGTTTCCCGGCAATTAAAAATTCCTGTTTGACAAATATCGTACCGATTTTATTCCTTTGTTTCTCGAACTTTCTCGTTAAACGCTAATATAATATCCTATCTTTGGAATAAAATCACGGTTAAAGATTAACTTGTGACATTTTTTAATTAAAATTATGTCCACACTATTTTTTATTCTGTATTTTTTTTTTATTAATGACCTTTATAAACTGAAAAAGTGGAAAATGTCGACATCGATCGATTACAGCAATTAACTGTAAATGTATTTATAATATCAGTTTATATTAATACATTTTATTAACATAATTACTTTTTTTTTTTTTATTAAAATGAGACAATTATGTAACATATATAAAATGATTTATTTTTTCTCGCTGAATTCTCCACGTGCGAAATAATCTTTTCAAGGACTTCGAAGCAGCTCATTCAGATGACGTCTCTCTTTCTCCGTCAAAGGATCTGGCACAATTAGCATCTTTGGCGACATGCCGACGCTGAAAACGCGATCGATTCTGACGCCGTCGAGTGCGAACATCTGGATCATGGTAAAGTGCACGATCTCGCGATTCAGCTGCCGAGTTGCTTGTCGTTTGATTCTTTGCACGCGGTTCCTGCAGATCACTCGGCTTGAAGAATGACAATGTTTAATTATTGTGTAAACAGAATCTGTTTTATTTATTACACTCCTCTGCTAATTAATTAATTTAGATCTTACTAAGGCAAACTCTTCAAGCCGGTGTAGCTGGGATGAATTGATACATCGCTGCGATACAATTCCGGAAACAGCTTAGCATGTTTCGAGTGATACTTGTAGAACACGGGTTTCTCTTCCGTTTCTTTCAAAGGTTTTTGAAAACCCTCGGTAATTTTTATGTTTTTATCTTTCGCAATCGGATCAGCCTCTTCACGCATTCTGACGACGTTGAATTGTTTGCGACGTTTCTTTTTAAATTGTTTGCGACGTTTCTTTTTATCGAGAGAAAAGAATTTTGCACGTGAATGGAACTTATCTTTTTTTCGTATACACTCAGATATCAAACTTTAATAAATAAACACGTTGTTGTCTTCACATCGCAGAAGATCTCGGGAAACTGTGTGCGAGACCTTCGTTAGCAAGGGCTTTCTTGAGTAAAAAAAAAAAACGCTTTTAACAATTTGACAGGAACTTGACAGATTTGTTGAACGGGTGACGAACTCAAACGAACGAGCCGAGGAAAGTTGGCCGATCAGAAACGAAGTGAGCGCCTGTACCTCGTACGGATATCGATTTGGTTTCCAAGTAAATCAATAGAGATTCGGCTTATTCTTATTCCGAGTCGTTCGCGATGTGTTCGTGGGACATTGAACTCATCGTGAAGACCAACGGTTCATAAAATAAATGAGTAAGAAGGAGAATGATTTGCTGACAGATGACTGTTTATTCAATTTTGACAAGTTAAGAAAATATAATTTTTTTTTTAATTT